>JAQMYL010000035.1:8377489-8390202 GCA_030014365.1 Clarias pachynema
AAGGGAAGGTCCTGAGGTTCTGCTGTAGGAGTTTGGTTGGGAGCGAAGGACTGGTGGATTGCTGCAATTTTCCCATCATAGAATGTGGCAAAATCATCAGCAGTCGGAGAGGAAGGGGCAAGAGGAGTCGGTGGGTTGAGTAGTGAGGAGAAGATGTTGTGGAGTCATCATCATTATCATCATCATCATCATCATCATCTATATACATTGTATGCATTGGATATGCAAAATATCTTTTCTTTACAGGTGTTGCTTTTGAAACAAACAAAACATGAATATTCAGAACTGTATTCATAGTCAGCACTGTACAAGCCTCTGGAGGCAGTGATTGCGTCGGTTGGTCAGGTCTAGGTCTTCTGTGTCACATATATGGAGTTTTTCTTCCTATATGGCACATGTATAGTCCAGGATTCAAATTGTGAAAGAGTGGTTCTGGTAGCATGAGGAATCATTTATACACATGAACTGGCCTCCACATTGTCATGTCCTGTTAATGAAAAAAATATTCTACATCTTCATACTTTTGGTACATCCCGCTTGTATTCTTAGCATCTTAGCTTATATTTTAATCACATTTTAACCCAACCAGGATCATGATTTTTTTCCCCCCTGTTTCTGCTTCCGAGCAAGGAAATATTAACTGAAGGAGGAGGCAAGAAGGTGTCTCTTTACCTATTACTAGCATCAATATCTTTTTTTTTGTAATTTCTTTCATGATTTTGTGTTTTGCTCCAAAGAACAATCCCAAATGTTGTGGAACAATAGACAGTTATTTTTTGGGTAAAACATGACACCATGAATAAATAATTCATAGCATAGATTTTCTGGTCTTGGCCATTTCCAACACACCAGTTAGGTCTGCTTTATCATCATCATTTATATAAATTGCGTGCATTGGAATTAACCTTTTTTATTTTTTCCACAGGTGTTGCTTTTGGAATCCTTTTCATAGTCAACCTTTCTTTAGTGCATTAAAAAGCAACCAGACTGTAATTATGGAAACTGGAACTGGGGTCCTAGTATAGCTTAATGTAGCCAAATGCTGTGATTATATTGCATTGATGTGTCCATTAAAAGCAGGCACAGGAGCAGGCAGTCTAATGTCATACATTATAATAAAGAAAGGTCATATTTATTAATAGGACAGCTATGGATGGTTCACAACACAGTTCATGCATCTTCAGTAAACTGTGCACAGTGCTTTCACTTAACATCACTAGCAGATGATCCCCAAGCTATAAAATCCGAATGTGAGGTAGTGTAATGTTGATGTAATGTTTTTACACATTTTTACATGACACATGACTACAAACTAAAAGCAAAGAAGTAAAATAAAGTTGCCAACTTTTGTAAAGTCATCCAACAGGCCCTTGCTTTTCGCCAAGCTTTTGACAAATAATTAACAAAAAAAATAATAATCCCCCGCAATATTTCCTTCACATTTCGCCAAAATAAATCACCTCTTAGTGGGCAAAGTATCTTCTGTCTGCCTACCTACTGTACTGTAGCTAGAAGCCCTCTTTCTCCTTACTAGCATAATACTGACTATTTCAGATTTACTCATGCATAGTGATTGGTTTAGCATGTGTCACAACAGCCTGTCACTCTTCTCCCATGAAAGAAACATTTGTAAAACTCTGTGTGGGATTGACAGAAAGACACCAGAAAGTGCACTGCCTCATCGTCATAATCATTAACATCATTCCCCCATTCTCTCTCTCATCTGTCTGTTCTCACAGAGTCAGAGAGATGCGTAGGGTCACATAGGCCGGTCCTAAGCTGACCCAGACAACCTCATACTTATTTGCTTAAAGCCATGGACAAAATTCTCTCTCCAAAGATCATGTTTTTATATCCGGTCAGGATAACATACAAACCCTTAAGGGAAAAAAATGGCAATATATATGTAAAATATATGAAATACAGTAATACATTTCCATATATAGTAAACATTTGCTTATATTTATTAATATATTGCAATATATGAATGGACTATGTATGGATATATATATACATATTGCAATGAAAATAAAAACCATTAAATTTACACTTTATTGAAACATTATTGGAATTTTATGCATGTTTAATGCCTATAAAGTCCATTTTGTTCGAGCTACATTAACATATATATTGTAAAATATATATATATATATTCAATCAGATTCAATATATTATGAAGTGTTTTGTTGAATATAAAATTACATACATTAAGATATACACTGGAATATATTTATATAATATTTCAATGTATGAAAAGCGGCAATTCCTTGTATTTTTCAATGTAATGTAATATATTAATACAATATATTATTCAGTGTATTGAATATAAGTATCTTTTTTCCTCTTAATTATTAGTTAGTATCAGTTAGTGTAGCAATGAGGAATATTAACATTTATTTACCAGTAGATCAGAACACTAAATCATTTAATATGTTGACAGTTAATATTTAGAGAAATATATTTTCTTTGCATAAGGGAAAAAAAACATGCTGTATTTATGTGTTCAGATTTGTACATGGGGTGGGGGTGGGGGTGGGGGTGGGGGGGTGTTTAAAAGTCAAACCAGGACTTTTGATCACGCAGAATAATTGAATCAGAATCAGGTTTGTTGACACACAAATAATTTGATTCCGGCTCCTGGTGACAGTTAAAAGTACTGACAAACATAACAAAATACATCACAAATTGTAATACTGAGTATATTGTGTATTGTACAGTCATAAAAAACAAAAGATGTGTGCGTAGTGCTAATAAATTTAATATGCGTCATATATTGGAAAGAAGTGATGACTGACTGTTCTTCAATACCTTACTTGTAGATGTAAAGTAGGATGTAAGTAGGATGCATTTTGGTGCTTTTATACAGCAGACTGCATGTAATAATCAAGGTCAACTCTTTGTGAGGATGATTGAAGAAATGAACTGTTCCTGTTTTTGGCGGTTTTGGTGTCCAGGGTTCTGTAGCACCTGCAAGGGAGGAAGTGAAAAAGGTTGTGTTCAGGGTGTGGGGGGTCTGTAGTGATTTTTTTCTTCCCGATTTCCTGATTCTTGTAGAGTATACAATGGAGAGCGGGCGGGGAGCACCAATTTACTTTTCTTCTGCTGTTTGCTTCAGTCTGTTCGTGTCCTGTTTTGTGGCTGTTCTGTGCAGTATAGAAGTGTATCAACAGCTCCTGTGGCAGATCATACTTTCTTAGTTGTTTCAGAAAGTACATCCTCGACTGGGCCTTTTTGAGGATGGAGTTCATGTTGGATTCTCATTTCATCTTGGGAAATGGTAGTTCCCACAAACGTCTCCTGTTGGATATTGTGGGAGGAGTAGTATTGACGGGTGTCTCCCAAAGTCTACTGTCTTCTCCACAGGTTTGAGCTCCAATATTCAGCTCCATGTTGTTCTTACATTACCAGAGCATGAGCCATTCCATCTCCTGCCGATATGTATTTACTCCCTTTAACACACTTTAACCTCTATATAATCCCCTGCTACACCAATGCATATATCTGAGCATTTCATTAGTACTCAGATGCCAGCAAGGTAGAACATTTTCTCAGTACGCTGGCGCTGTGATCCGACTGGTTCCCAGGAATTCCTTTACTATCCCAAACAGACTGTACAGGGGTTGTGGTGATAACTCCCAGCCAAGTTCCTGTGATGTGCAAGTGGTGTTGGTGAATGATTGTGTGTACAGTTCTCACAGACAGCTGCGTCTCGTCCACAAGTCGGTGACAAATTATCCTTTGATTTTCAAAGATCAGGCGTTCCACTCACTGATTGTTCAAGGAAACGACTGCAGTGGGCTCAGAGCCACCTTGAATGAGATCATCATTCATGGCCGTCTGTAAAACGATTGCATCATTCAAATGTATTACTGCGGCTAAAAGTCTCAGCATGTTTCTCCGCTCAAGTAAGTACCATAATGGCAGCTTTTCCAGAATGGCAGGTTTAATTTCAGAGCTCCTTTGTAGGAATGCAAAAACAATGTGCCAAATGAAATCATTTCTTCCTCACACAGAGCCAGCAGATGCCAGCTCTGACGTTACTCCGAGTTGAAGCATGGCCCTCTGGGAATTGTAGGCTGCCCTTCGATTTTTTTTTTCCAGTGAGTCTGTTGGATGCTACAATGTTCACCGTCCAGGAAATCAGTTGTCTATTACAATAATTAACTGTACATCTCTCTCTCTCTCTCTCTCTTGCTCTAACTTGCTCATCAATTCCCTTTTTGCTTCCACACACAAACACTCGCAAATAAGAGCCAGAATAATTGATGGATACATTCTCATTTGCAATGTGGGAATGTGTAAACATTTGCGTTTGGCTGGTGTGTTGAATGCACTGATGAATGACTGACTCATTTGATACAGACACCTGAATAAGGAAAAACAAGAAATGTGCATCATTTACAAAATCATTCATATAAGCAGCCCAGGACCAAAACAATACACAGAAGAGAAGAGAAACGTGTTAGGACACGGTTAGAAGGGAAAGGCTTGTCCAGACCATTAAAACCCTTGTTTCATCTTCTCTTTAGTTAGATCTAATCTCACCGTCTCATTACAGGCTAATTGATGTCAATATGTAATTATGTCATCCAGTGCATTGGTTTTCATGCTGAGAGGAAGAGCTAATTTTCCTGGTCTTTGATGTGAAAGCTGCGCTCCTGATAAAGATGATTAAAGTATGTGCGAAATCCACATGCAAGCTCAAATCTCTAGCACATTCAGGGTAGTAGTAATAATAATAATAATAATAATAATAGTTCAGTGTAAATCTATTTTCCTCTAGAGCTATATGTATTGTTGAAACTGTATACTACAGTATATACAGTATTATTCTGTTAAAACAAATAATATTTTTTTCTCTTTTAATTTTTCAATTTTTCTTCATATTGTTAGACAAAGCTTACATCAAACATGGCATCTGTTTGAGACCTGGGCTGCATTCTCATCAGAGGTGGAAAGAGTAATAAAATTTTGTACTTAAGTAAAAGTACTGTTACTTCAGTGAACTTTTACTGTACAAGTACAAGTAAAGTTATCCATATAAAAATCTACTCAAGTAAAAGTACTGTAAAAAGTAGCTCATAAAAAATTTACTCAGAGTAAAGGTTACTGAGTTCCTTTTTTTTTTTTAACAGCGGGGGTGGGATGGGGGATGGAACACCCTTACATAATAAATCTGTTCCCTTTGTTGAGCTTGAAATCAAAGTGGTCGCTTAAATATGACCAGGGGTTTGCTTCATAAGAATTTGTTGGCATTTCACTTTCAGCTGTGTCTGCATCACTGGCATCTGTTTTGTCCGTCTCCATCGTTCTTGTGAATTTAGTTTCCTGCAAAGTAAGCTGCACTGGGTATTCAGCCATGTTAAGTAAGATTCCTAACTGTACAGAACTGCTTAGTGGGACGGAGACGGTGGGCAGAATAGAGTACCTGCAATTAATGGTTCATCACTTCACATGAGTTGGACAGGCAAAATTACCCATCAGTCATTGTGCCTCGCTGGAGGAGAAAACAAACAAACATGGAGCTCACACTAGACCTGGCAGTAATGTGCCAATCATTATTACTAAGGCTGACATAAAAAAAATATATATATACAGTATATATATATATATATGCTGTATATATATATACTTCTCTTATATCTCTTAATAATTAACTTATATCTCTTATTTCATACTGAAACTTTCTTTTTTAAATTTTAGGTCATCAGCAGTGTTTCACTTCATATCATACTGTGTATGACTGTATGTGACGAATAAAATGTTAATTTTATATATATAGTATGGGAGTACAGTTATACTGTATATAAAAATAATAATTTGGCAATATTATTAAACTGCACAATATTCATCTCTTTAGGAATGTAGGAATGATAGCCATTTACCTTAAAAACAAATAAATTACATCATTATTTATTTACATGTAAACAATGCATTTTGAAACAAGTTCATTTTTATTGACCTTATAATTGAGGTTAAAAAGTTAAACTGATATAGACTTCTAGACTCATTAGGGGAAGTGAAATATTTCAAGTCTTTTTTGATAATTGTAGCTATAAGTAAAACTAATAATAGCTGAAGAAATTATGAAAATTATGTTCATTTATGCACTCAGTACGAGGTCAGGGCTCCTTTATTAAGCGGTCAGCTTGTGGCACTGCTGAGGAGTTAATGAAGACCAGGATGCTTTGATAACAGCCTCCAGCTCGTCTGTATTGTTGTGTTAAGAGATTTTCACCTTCCTCTTGACAATATCCCACAGATTCGCTATGCAGTTGGCTGGCCAATTAAAGAGAGTAATATCAGGGTCAGCACACCAGTTAGTGAGCAGGAAATGGAAATCAGGATCTCCCTAAAGCTTGTCAGTAGACGGAAGCACAATGGGCTCTAAAATCTCTGGGTAGATGGCTGCATTGACTTTGGAACTTGATAAAACACAACACAGGGACCAACACAGAGCAAATGACACGGCACCCCAAATCATCATAGACTATGGAAATGTCACGCTTGACCTCAAGCAACTTGTATTCTTTGAATCCCCATTTTTCCTCCAGACTCTGGGACCTTGACTTCTAAATGAAACAGAAAATTTATGTTCCTCTGAAAAGACGACTGTGGACCACTGTGCGATAGTCCAATTCTTTTTCTCTTGAGCCCAGATAAGATGCTTCTGACGTTGTCTCTGGTTCAGGAGTGGCTTGATAATAGGAATGCAACATTTGAAGGAATTTCCCTCAACAGGGAGCAGGGAGAACATATTCAAGGAAATTGTGCAATGAAACACAACATAGAGGTGTGCATGTGGAGCAAACAAACAAAAGAAATTGATAGCATGTAACAATAACACTTAAAGGTAGTTAGTTAATGGCATCAAATCTTTTCAGTTTGTTTGTCGCCAGTGGTGTGCTCCAGTAATCTGTCCCGAACACTGCCTTACTGAACATTGAAATACAACCATTTTTATTTATTTCTACCATATTCCTGCACAAACTAACACAAAATTCAGAAAATAAATATTTTAATTTTAGAATCTCTGCTTCATATCTTACACAGTGCATGCACCATGCACAAGAGAGCATGTCTCTGCTCAGGTCTCCAAATATTAATAATTCTTAGAGGCACTGCTCCATATCTTACACAGTGCATGTACTGCTGTGCACTGGAGAGCATATCTCTGCTCAGGTATACAAAATATTAATAACTACAGTACATTCTTTTAAATAAATGGACATGTTTGTTTTTTCTTGGTGTGAAATGGTCATTTGCAATTGCTTTTCAAAGAAAACTCATACAGACACGAGACAATGCTGCTCGAAGGATCTTATTTTGACTTGTGAAAGTACTGTGACTGCGTCCCAGATGGCTGTTGTTGTCAACTACAAGCTTTCATGATGTGAAATAAGGCATTGTTGTTTTGAAGGATAGTCCCCTAGCTCACTCACTCACATTCAACAGAAAGCTCCACATGGCTTCTGGTTACGACCTGTGGAGGTTCAGGGTTTGAATAGCGTTAAATATATTTTGCTCTGCAAAATTATTAGAATGTGTAAATAACAAAAATTTCTTGCTCTAAAAAACACATCCCTGGTGATAGGAGGGTTCACATAAAATCTTCTGGTCTTCATCCCTCCTAATTCAGATCAAATACAGATACGGATACAGGAACAAATAATGGCATTGTGCTAAACCCCTAACATGCTGATAAAGCTCATTGTCGCTGGTACATGTGAGAGACTTTTGAAACACGTTTCCTGCAATAACTCAGGAAAAAGGATAAAGTGCTTACTGAAGATAAACGATTGCTTGTTTGTAAGAGATGGATTTCATATAAAGTGCATTAAAAAAAAGACTTGTTGAGAAAAACAAGAAGGTGTTGTGCACCTTTTTTTTGACACAAGAATAGAAATCATGTGTTTTTCTAGGAAGGGGCATATGAGAAATACCTACTGTATACTGTACATCGGATGATTCCTGCAGTTATCTAATCAGTCGATCCTATTGCAGAATTGCAGTCCATACAATCATACACCATCAGTTCATAAAAACGGTCCAGATTTTTGCAATATTGTGCCGTTGAATCTGAATGAAAATGACAGCTGGCATTTACAGCGAACATCAAAGCAGATCCTGAAGCAGAGTGCATGGAGATACTGCAGTGTCGCCTATGGCTAGGTATAAATTATGTGCTTTACTTATTGATAAGCCTGTCCTAATCAGAATACCTCCTGAGTTTCACAACGTTGTGCTACATCCATTTTCACATCACTTAAGCAAGTAGAGAGGATCAGGGTGGAATCAGTTCTGTCAGGTTTAATGGAAATATAAATTTTTTTACCTGTTATATATTATCTTTTACAGAATTTGCAACCTCTTTTTTTTCATTCCTTCAGGCCAAATTGGAAAAAAGGGAATAGCTTCTTGCATGGATTGGTTGTGTTCGATTGGTGCCTGCCTGAAGGCAGTAATATTGGGTATCTTCACTTGTGTGCTCCGCTGGACATGTGATTCAGCTCTTTTCACTTTCTTCTCATTTAATTTCAGAGACTTTTCACCTTATGTGAAATGCAGCTCATTGTTATTCAGCAGACTGACTTGTCCAGTCTAAAACATTCCTTTTTTTTTTTTTTGGCCCAGAAAACTCTCCAGCTACTTTCACAGTCATTTTATATGTTGCAAGGTGATTTCTAGGAGTTTTAAAGGTGTTTGATTAGAGAAGTAACTGGTAAGGTGCACCATCAAAGATGCACCATTCATCACAGTCCCATGTGCAGTCATGCCATCAATCAAAGAGGCACCTTTTTGGTCCTTGTATTTAGGACAAAACTCTAAACTTTATTTGCTGACTAGTCCGTTGCTTTTAGATTGCACAATGCTGTGCTGCCGTATAGTTCAAGAAATGTTAAACTTTACAGTAAGTAGTAAAAGTAAGGATTTAAAAACGAATCAATAAGGAAACAATGTTAATCAGGAACTTCTGCAAATCATTAATTGGAGGCTTCTCCTTCTACACTACTTAAATTAAACTTTTAAAGCAGGTTAATGACATCCTGGCAAGCAATCTAAAGAAGCATAGATGAGCAGACTGGCTGCTATATAATCTGTTCTCTACTTATTCACTCCCTTAATCACTGTACAAACGATCCCTCTTCAGGACCACATTGATTCCTAATACTGAAAAAGTGAGAGCTCATCAGTCAGGTGCTGCTGAAGAGAGAGAGAACATAAAATGTCACAAATCAAGTCAATGAAATCCCCCCCTCAATAATTTCTGGTTCTAGGCCTCTTTCCCAAAGACAAATTGTGCATAGAAGCAGGTCCAGAAAAAGTGTCCTAAAAAGTCCTTAATTGAATAATATACAGAGGCCACAATTGGTATGATATACTTCAGAATTATTGGCATCCTTTTTAAAAACTCAATCCATAAAAAAGAGGAAAACTGGGACTTTTTGTAAATGAAGGCATAAAACCGGGTGATAGTTATAGAAGCGCAGTATACTATGATGAGACTCTAAGCCACAGTAAAACATCTGAATGGAAATGTTTTTAAAAAAAAAAAGCAGTACATCCGTGAATGAAGGTCATGGCCAAGGTTGTTCAGATGCCACTACAGTCGTTCCCTTGAACATTCAGCGGGTGGAACGCCTGAACCTTGAAAATCAACGCACAACATGTCACCAATTTGCGGAAAAGATGAATCTGTATAGTATGTGTGAGCTGTACACACTGTACACATCATTCACCAACACCACTTGCACAATACAGAAACTTGGCTGGGAGTTATTCCCACATCGCCCATACAGTCCTAACCTCGCTTGTTTGGACTATTAAAGGAGTTCCCGGGAGGCCAGCGTGTCAGACGTTTCACATAGTCTGATCATGGCTCTGGCATACTGAAAAAGCTTTCTACCTTGTAGAAGGGGGTTATATAGAGAAATAAAGGTAGCTTTTACTCTCATAACTGTGTTCTGGTATTCTGCCCCTGGTTTGACTTGAAACCTCACCAGTCATGGGGAGCAAATGCAAACTCTACACAAACAGACCAGAGGTGGGAATCGAACCATTAACCCTGGATTTGTCATTCATCAATTATCATTTTTCACCAATTCTGGCTGCCCAAAAATTGTTTTACTTTTCCCTGTTATTAATACAGATTGTGCATATTGTTATGCCTGGTTATATTTAAGCAATCCCCAAAGCTCAGATGCTGGGAACTGTTCAAAAACAAGAAGTAAGATTCTGCCAGATATACAGTACACCCCACAGGGAGATTATGGTGACTAGGCATTGTCAGAAAATTGTTTGAGATGAGATTCTGCATGGTTTGTTGTGCAATGTACTGAGTGTATACGATTGAAACAGTTGCAGCTGCATCATTCACTATTAATATTCTGCTTCATGAATCTGAATAACAGATGGTCAGAGAGCCACTGGTGGGTTCATGTGAATGTTTTTCCTCTTAATGCGAGATTCCTCACGAACACTGATCAGCCATAACATTATAATGCAAAACATTATGCCCAGTATTGTGTAGGTTCCCCTTGTGCCACTGTGACCGCTCTGATCCCTCGGGGCTTGACTCCATAAGACCTCTAGGGGTGTGCTGTGGTGTCTGTCACTGAAACATTAGTGGCGGATCATTTCAGTGCTGTACAGTAAGTTGTGAGATGGAGCCTCTGTGGATCAGATTGTTTGTCTGGCAGATTGCATGGTTGCTTAATCGAATTGAGATCTTGTGAATTTGGAGGCCAGATCAATAATGTTGAACTTTTTGCCTGCTAAGTCGCATCCATGACAGGCTGTTATGCACTGGGTGTTTTGATATCTTTCTGTCATAGCCAGCATTAACGTTTTTTTTTTCAGCAATTTGCACTACCTCGGTTGTTCTGGGGGATCGGATCAGACAGGCTGGCTTTTTCCTTCCCACAGGCATAGATGAGGCTCGGATGCCCATGATCCTGTTACCAGTTTACTGGTGTATAATTGATAATCAATGATATTCAATTCACCTGGCGATGGTGTTAGTGGTGTGGCTGATCGATGTAAATCTGCAGTTCAGCAGCATGTAGAAGGGATGTCAGATAGCATTACGTACCGAGTGAAATGCAGGTGTCTTGATGACAGAACGTATACGATTAATAGTCTTGTGTGGCAGGTATTCAGAAAGCAAGTGATAAGTCTACAGTGCACGCACTATTGGATAAATAATGTTTTTACTGTTTCTTAAGCATGACATCATCTGTTTGAGATTCTTTGAATTGGAATTTTAAATGTGCTTTAAATATCTTGGTGTACAGAAGGTTTGTGGATACCTGACCACCAACCTCCTACATGGGACTTCGGAAGCACACAATTATCTAGAATGCTTCTGTATGCTGGAATATTGCAATTTTCCCCTTTGCTGGAATTAAACGTCCAGACTATTTGAGCAAGACAATACCCGTGTGCGCAAAGCGAACTCCATGAAGACATGGTTTGCCATGGTTTGTGTGCAAGAAAATGAGAGTCCTGACCTCAAACCCCAATGTACAGCTTTGGGATGAACTGGAACACTGACTGCATCCTGGACCTCCTCACCCATCACTAATGCTCTTGTAGCTGAATGAGCACAAATCCCTACAAATCTAGTGGAAAGCATTCCCAGAAGAATGGAAGAAATGATAATAGTTTTATGTCTGGACTAATTCTGTTATCGTCAGGGGTCTACATACATTTGATCAAATAAATGATAGCTTCTGATGAGTTTTTTGGACTAGCACAATAATTTTTCCTCTGCTCTAACCTCTCTTATGTGACCTCTCACAGACTGTTTATTCAGTTTGAGCCTCAAGTCTACCTTAAATAAAGATTATTGCAGGAATGAGTCATTTTATGAGTTCTAAAAAGAAAAAGGGCACTGAAGGGAAAAGCATAGTGTGACATTTTAAATGGTGTCAGTGTGACTAAACATAAGATCCCAAATTAGCTGGCACAGTAATCCCAACACAGAATTATTGCAGCATAAATGTAATTATTAATCAGATATTTTGAGTGCTGTTAACTCGTAAATTTACATCTGTGCCTTGGAATTGTGGGATTAAAATTTATTGTTTGAGTAAAATTCATAAAAACTTTATTATAGTATATATTGACTGAATATAGTATGTGAATACTACAATACTACTACACTAGATGTTAAATGAAACTGAATGCCTTTGAAAGCTTCTGAATGCCTTTACATAATTGGCAGAAAAATCTGGATAGAAAAAAAAAACGCCCTTTTGGTTTATTGTTGTAATATGAAATGTGCAGGATTGCGCTAAGCTAGTTAGCGCACTGCTTATTAAGATGCACCATGATGTGTAGGTTATTACAGGGATTTTGGCAGGTGAAATAGCTGGGGTTTCACTTTGCATAATCAGGATACGGATTAGTTTATTCTGAGTTGGTTTTAAGGCCGTATTTGGCTAAGAAAAGACGGATTCATTTACATTTTAATTTATTTAATTTGCAAATGCTTTTGTACAAAGCTACTTAGAAGTGAAGCAGAATGCAATTCAAAAAATTTATTTGAACTGCATGATGCTAATATACAGTGCATCACTTTTTCCACATTATGTTATGTCACGACCTTATTCTAAAATGGATTACATTCATTTTTTTCCTCAGAATTCTACACACAACACCCCATAATGACAACATGAAAAAAGTTTACTTGAGATTTTTGCTAATTTATT
>JAQMYL010000035.1:8398252-8410318 GCA_030014365.1 Clarias pachynema
AACCTGCATATCTTTGGACTGTGGGAGGAAACCGGAGTACCCGGAGGAAACCCACCAAGCACGTGGAGAACATGCAACCACCACACACACAGAGACGGGAATCAAGCCTGGCCGGGAATTGAATCCGGACCCAGGAGGTGCAAGGCGACCACTACACCACCATGCCGCCTGCTATACAACAATCAATATTTATTATGAAGTTCTTGATTATTCAGAGTCAGTTGGATCTGGCTGGGCATCGAGTCAAAAAGACGCCTGCAGTACTCTGGTGTCAGTCGTCCAATCTGTGCCTGATTAATTGCCTCCTGAAGGTCATGTATAGAAATTTGGCCCAACATTTTAAAAGCAATTTCACACAATTCCTAAAAAAAATTTAAAAAAAAAAGTTATGTTGAACTGCAAATGTGAAACTGATCTCTCCGCTTGCATTTCAATATATAAAACCCCAGCAAAACGCAGTTTTTTGTTTCAGTGGCTTGAATTCATAGCAACATCCGAGATCATTTGGCCAGAGGTTCTAGAAGGTGAAAATGGAAATGCTAAAAAGCCTCCTGTTTGTTTTTCAGTCATGGCCTGATTTGAAAGGAAAGCATTCAGCCGTAATGAGATGAAGCACATGAAGGCCAAAGTCATTTTTTTTAAAGAGTGTGTATTCATCTGGGCTTATTCATCTGCTCTGTTACTGAATCTTTGAGCCATTGCAATCATGTAGGATGAAAGGTTGATAAAAGGAAGCATCATAATGGCGGGATGAATCTATTCTTATGAGAGTTTTTCAGCATCAGTCTAAAATGCATTCGTATTGAGTCAGAGTTTAATGAAGAACATTGTTGCCTTTATGAACCTTTCACTTAATATCTGTCTTTTTTTCCTTACTCTCTCACTCACCTTGTATCCAGCTCTGTTTTTCTTTACTGGCTTATTTAAATTTGTCTCCTTGTCTCTTTGTGCACTGACTAGCTCCACTTGCTGGAGTTCACACACCTCCTATGAGTGCGCATATTTTCTTCCAGAACTGGCAACCTTTCTGCTGGGGTGCAGAATGCCTCATCCAAAAATAAATAAATAAATAAAAAATACAGTTGGAGAACATAGGCAAGAAGATCGATATTGAGCAGACAAGTAAAAGTAGCAGGAAGATCCATGAAGGCAAGGTCAACCTGACATTGTTTTGCCAATTTGGCTGATGAGACTGTGGTATTGTACAATAACAATGCTGGAGGACAACACCTGTTAGAGCATCCAAGGCACAACAGCCGGGTTTGCAGATATCACTATTTTTCTTCTGTTGAAGAATCAATAGACAAATAGACTGGCAAAAAAACCTTAAAAAAATACAGTAGAATAGAAATGGGCGGCTTGCGGTTGCCTGATCAAATCTACCATTAACTTTCTTACTATATTGTTAATGTAACTATTAATATTTTTTCTGATTGAAGCGATATAGAAAGCTTGTCAAATATAATTACATCCGTTTGAGATCAGAGATGTGCATCAGGGGAGGCAACAAAAACACTGTACAAGCAGGAGACTTTAATTTTTTTTATGTTAGATATCAAATTTACACAATAAAAGATGTCCATGTTTATAACATCAGTGTACGATGCTGCGTGCTGCATTTACAATCTGCCCTTAATGACAGTTTGGTCAAGGTTGTGATGATTTATACAAGAAGAACAAGAATGCAGTACCGTGCAAAAGCCGCTCCTCATTTCTTCAAATTCAATTCCGTTCAATTATTTAGATTAAATCAAAGACGTCTGAACAAATGTTTTACTGTGACAGGCTGCACAGTGCCTAAAGATACAATTTAAAAAAATTGAGGTTATTTATGAAACAACTTCAGCAGCAGCTTCATTTCCCCTCTCGTCTCGTCTGTTCCCACTCATCAGCATTCAGCATCACCAGTGTACGAATCACTGGGTTGATCATCTGTCCTCACCTGTTTCTCACTGGTGCATGCATTAAAGGTTTTAATGCTTAAATGGTTCATAGGTCACTGTATGGCTTAACAAGCACATTCCTCTGAAACTGCTCAGGTGCAGGGACTGGAGTGAAAATGAAAAGCAATAAAGTCCTTCAGGAATCCTGGAGAAATATTCCTAGAGACTACATTCATTAAAAATACATAATAATAGTCTGGCTCTTTGGAAGTAAAATATGAAGAAACGAGGGGTGCCTCATGACTTTTGTACAGTACCGTTTTATATACGAAAGGTACGAATAAAAATAATAACTGTATAGGTGGGATAAAAAAAATAAGGCAGTCTTCAGCTATGAACTGGAGTGAGAGTGTAGCTGAGGTGGAGGAACTGTCTGAGCCAGAATTAATAGATTTTTTTTTTTCAACCTTCTGATTTAGGCCACACCCTCTTTATGTTCAAATCCATTATTTGTGCTGCTACTCAGATACAGATACAAATACAGATACAGATAGTGACATTGTGTCACACCTCTACTGTGGTTAGCACAGCTCTGGTCCTTTACCTCTACCCTATCCTTCACATCCCTGCTCTACTACACCCACTTCAATTCGGGAAAAAGGCTGCTAATTAGCTGATTAGTTAAAGCAGATGTGCTGGGAGCTGAGAAAAAACATAAAATGTGAAGGTCAGAGGGTCCTTCAGGACCGGGACTGGAACACAGTGAGCTAGAGCACCATTATGATTAATATGAAGGAGAGTAACGCTTCAATGGCCAAGATCTACAACGCTGTTTTAATGGCTGTTCCTGTTGTGCTGAATGATAAGTAGATTGACAAGCGAGGCTCTTCTTGGATTTGCAAAGACAAGCACTGCTAATCAATATTTGTTACTGCCATTGTGTGTGTGTGTGTGTGTGTGTGTGTGTGTGTGTGTGTGTGTGTGTGTGTGTGTGTGTGTGTGTGTGTGTGTGTTTTAAAGTATTTACAAATCAATCTATTCTCTGAAGCATTAAGTCTATAGTTCAATACCCAACCTGTCTTTTGAAAAAAAAAAATCTTTATTTTATACTTTGAGAAGAACTTACAGTGAAGTAATTAGGAAAATCCAATCTGCTTTTATTAAATCTTGGCCATCGTTAAAGTTCAATGGCTGATGATCACGAGTCACTGGCCCATCCAAAAGTCTCTGATTGTTGCCATGGAAGCTGTAATAGATGGACGCTCGCACAAAGGCGGCCCATCTTGAAACCAACAATTACATTTTAGTAATCATATTCCACCAAACGGTTGATGTATGACCTCAGCTGGAAACCTCTTATTTGGATATTTCCATTGGCTTTATGTTGTTTTGTTTTTCTTTTGTATGGTACGGTAGGTTGAACAAAAGTGCAACACTTGTGTCTTCTGTTTATTTAACACGTTGGCTTTGGTGTCCTGATTAACATGTTTTCGTTATGTTTAAGGTTATAGTTTTCATTGGTCTCAGTGGTTTCTACACGGTGGTGCACACTCTTGAACACGCGCGCCTCGTTTTCACGTTCCTCTGACATGTTCTGCTTTTCCTGCCAACAGCCACTGTATCATGCAGCGACAGCAAAACACAATTACACATGCATATTAAGCGTGGATGACATGGACCCAAGGGCATGTGAGACAGCTGACAGGGGATTTTGAAATGCAAGCAATGTATGTAGAGGTGTGTGTGTATGTGTGTGTGTGAGAGAGCACGAGTCACAGAAAGCCTAGGGTATAGTAGTGTTAACTCTTGCTATATACGTTTACATATTAATATTATGTCTATTTTACTAAATTAGACTAAGTTTTTTTTAATGTACCTAATTCTGTTTAATTTGTTTAACCTAAACATATATTTTTTGACCATTATATATTTTACATTCAACTTTCATGTTTAACTTGAGAGAAAATTCTGCCCTTTTTTAAAAAATATGTTCATACATTAATATATATTTTTTCAGTGTATTACAGTACTGCAAAATATCTTGAATGTCACATTTTATTTGAAAATTATATTGAAATTGTTGCATGCTTTTGTTAATCTGTTTAATCCATTTGAGCGATGCGTTCTGAGTGAATCTGTGCTAGTTAGTGCCTTAGGCAGCTCTGTAACTGCTTTAGAGGACATGCTAATGAAGCTTATTAAATTAATTATTACCTAGCTAAAATTTTAATGATAGAGAGAACACATTGTGTTTTTTTTGTTGTTGTTGTTGTTTGAAGAAATAACCATCTGCTTATATTCCAAGTGTAACTCATAGGTGGCTATTTTTGGAATAATATTTAAAAAGATGATAATTGCTCAAGCACTAATCCAATAAATTCCAATTAAAATTGTTTTTATAAATACTGTATTTAAAAACCAAGGCACAGTGGATTAGTGGTTGGCACTGTTGCCTCCAAGTTTGGATGTTTGAATCTTGCCTTCGGAGACGTCATGTTCTGCTTGTTCTTGTTGGGTTTCCTCTGAGTGCTCTATTTCCCCCCAGAGTCCAAAGACTTTCGCTGATTGGCATTTCGAGATTGCTCATGGATTATGAGTGGGTGTATGTGAATCTGTGTGCTTGTAGATTGCAAACAGTCATACGTCAATGCAGCCAACCATCATGACAGCTTGAATAAATTAATGAAATGTAAATGTTTAACATATACATTTTTAAATGGGGGGAAAAAAATACCATTTACGCTGTTTTACATTTCTGTTTATTCGACTGTATTACTTCATAAATAATTTTAATTACAGTTACAGCACTGTGTCTGTTAGATTATTAAAAAAACACAACTGTCACTCTCACCTTCTGGCAACACAAGGACAAGAGGTGACAATACACTCTGGATGGATTGGCAGTCAATCACACGGTACCACACACACTCTCACACATGCTCATTCACACCCAGGGGCAATTTATCTTGGGCAGTTCATCTACTGACATGTGTTAGGCAGTGGGAGGAAACTGGAGAACCTGGAATGTGATTACAGCTTAAATATATTGAATATACACCGATCAGCCATAACATTAAACCAACTAGGTTGTGTTTCCCTTGTGCCATCCGGGCAGGTCTGGCCCTTCGGGAGGTGGCTCTGCTGTGGTGTCTGGCACCAGGATGTTGGGTGGATCCTTTGGGTGCTGTGGGTTGCGACAGTGGGGCCTCCTTAGGGTCGACTTGTTTATCCAATTCATCCCATGGGTGCATGACTTGGTATCTGGGGAGTTTAGGGTGGGGTCGGTGGTCTTGGGCTCTTTGCCTTTGTCATGGACAATGTTATTTATTTATGTACTTATTTATTTATTGCGTTTTGGGTTACTTTGGCTTTTTTGTGGGATTGGACTGGACGAACTTTCCTTTGGTCTCCGTGGACATAAATAAACTTTTGGTGCTCATAATCCTGTCACCAGTTTGCTAGTAAATAGTTGTTGTTCAGTTCACCTGTCAGTAGTGTTGAGGTTATGACTGACTGGTGTACATTGGCATCTAACAACAAAAGTAGTAACCGTACAGTAATAAACTTACAGTACAGTAAAACAACTTTTAAAAAAAGCAGTGAAACATTTAAAATTTTTAAGGTTTGACATGGCCACACCAGTCTTATTTGACTACAAGCCATGGTTACAACCTTTAAAGACGTGAGGACGATGCTTCAATATGTCCTTAGCATAAATATCATGCTAATCATCTACCCTGCTTCATCCCATGGGATGAATTTTTAGCCATGTTGGCATTCTTCAGCAGAGTAACCACCTACTGGAGCACCTACTAGAGCAGTTGAAACTCCAAACACTCCATTCCACAACTCCCTAATTTCATGTCTTGCTGGGAACATCTCATGTGCTCAAGCTCCCTAATCCTTGTCTGCAGGTTATTAGATATTAGCATGCTTTCCCCTGCAGTGTTGTTTTGGCAGCAACATTATCTTGGTTGTCATTTGCCCCATGGGAGTGGTGAAGAGGATTATGTTGCTTTTTCATCTCCCTCAAAGATCCCTTTGACAATGCATTTTCTTCTGTAAGACATCCAACAAGTAATAAAGTATAAATAAAATGCACCTATTACTTCACTAGATCAAGTCATTAAGTCATCGATGTGTAACAACATGTAGACCTAAAAAAATCTTACCACTGCATGTAGTTTCAAGTCTGAATTCCACATGCTGTTTGATTATTACAAAAACCATTATGTGGCCGGGATTTTTTTTCTCGTCTGAGGATTATAGAAATTTATAGGAGTAATGTATCTGATTTTTCAGAGTGTCTGGAAATAAATATGCACATATCTCCCAAATCCTAAAAACAAAACTGTGTTTTGGATTGCAGCATGTAGGCAGATGGACAAGAGCAAACCTTATCTGTGTTTAACTGAGCATCTTATCTTCAAAAACCTATTTGGAGATAAAAGATAGAAAGTCAATTTCAATAAGCAGGACTATGTTTGCCGTTTATTTTAACCCTGAAGACATTCTTTAAAAAAAAAACCAACAACAACAATTTTTTTTTTATGTAATCAATGGCAGCATTGGTAGAATGATTTCAGACACTAAACCCTGGCAAGTATTTGCTGAGGTTAAGGCAGAGCTAATGAGACACAGGTCATGAGATATTGTTCAGCGATTTATCTGTAATGCCTACAAAGACACGGGACTTTTCCCCTGTGGAGGCGTCAGGGAATCTTGAAACATGTATGGCTCATATAACAGTATGGCTTTAACAGGTTGGTGAATTTTCTGATCTAACACATCTACTGAATTTCAAAGCATAGCATTAAATTTGGCACAAGATTGAATAAATATTGTACTCTGGATGAGGCTTGTAATACACAGTGTGTATTTAAATCATCTTTCATGCATTGTGTGTTATAAAGGTGTACACCTGCTAACTTGGTATTTTACATGGCTGGGTTGTATTTATCTTGTTGGTTTTGTGCTTTTTCTGGATGAGATGAGAAAAAGGGAGCTGCACTTGCTTGTAAGTCCACAGTATGTAATCCATGCCGGAGGCACTGGAAGCTGATGATGTAAGTGCTTGTGTAATCTCTAGCCATGAGGTTCAGTCTCAGTGAGATCATGCATACACGCATGCGCACACACGCACACACGCACACACACACACACATGCGGATACAGATTCCAGTGTTGTCACTCATATACCAGCCTCAGGAACAGCTGAGACTTTAGATATCCTTTGTAAGAAGAGATTTTTTTAAAAATTCATATTTATGCCCCATCCTTAACTTTCAAATACATTATCAAATAAGTATGAAAAGTAACAAAAGAAGTTACACAAGTAAGAGATTTTTACTCTTATGTTGGTGGTCACAGTTGTGGTGCTTTAAAAAAATTGCTTGGTTATATTTGGGAATATAAACTATATGAGTTTATATATACAAAAGAACCAAGTAATATATTGAGAACCAAGTAAATTCATTAAGGCTGGTCCAATTAAAAATGGTACCCATGAGAATGGGATTCATATCGCATACTCAAGTCATACAAGGAACTAGAATCATATGAATACATTTAGTTGGAGAAATTCCAGAACTGAAATCCATAGATACAAATGGAAACAGTTCTGAGAACAGCTCTATATTCCGGGCCTATTCCAGTAAACCCAGTGGGCTCAGGTGGGACTCCAGGATGTCTTCAGAACTACTGTAGATACCAATTGGTGATGTCATTAGTACATATTAAAACTATTGAGATGCTTTTAGGAATAATTTCCTAAAAATCTTATACAAAAGCCATCTTGATGATCACCCTAAGTCCTTCAAGTGGGTCTTAAGCTCACTCACTCACTCATCTTCTATACCGCTTTATCCTGTATTTAGATTCGCGGGGACCTGGACCCTATCCCAGGAGTCTTAGGGCACGAGGCAGGGTACACCCTGGACAGGGTGCCAATTCATCACAGGACACACAAACACACATTCACACACTACGGGAACGCCAATCAACCTAACCTACATGTCTTTGGACTGTGGGAGGAAACCGAAGTACCCGGAGGAAACCCACCAAGCATGGGGAGAACATGCAAACTCCATGCACGCAGAGACGGGAATCATGCCTGGCTGGGAATCGAACCCAGACCCTGGAGGTGCAAGGCGACAGCGCGAACCACTACACCACCGTGCTGACTGGGTCTTAAGCTTTCCAAGTCTTTTTCCGGACGACCTGAGGTCTAGTCCATGTGTCCAGTTCTGCAAGTCTACAACTGTTTCTGCTTGCACATCTCTAAATTGCTGTTCTAGAATTTCTCCAATCGAATAGGCGCATACTATACTGACAGTATAAGATTTTTTTCCTTCTGCATTGTTTTCTAGTGTTTCCCCCCCCTTTTTTTAATAGGGGAAAAACCTGCATTGTTAAGTTATGGTTTAAATCTGGATACAGATGAAGATAGTTTGGTGACTTAAAAAGATGGTGCTGCGTTACACCTGTACTTGAGCAGGGATATTTTACTTCATCCGATATTCCAACCTGGCAACCCCGCAGACCACCTATCTGGTGTTGCAGCACTCTCTGCAGCATTGATTCACAGGTCGAAAGCAGAGCTTCAGGAAGTTTTAACCCTGTAGCCACGTCGACGTGGTCATCCTGAGTGGAAAAGAGGATGAGGAAATGACCCTGTCCGGCGGTCAAACGACGCGCAACGATGCCGACTAATAATGACGCACAGCGAAGTGCGCTTTCCTGTGTGCGCTTAATCATAAACGCCTGCCCCAATAGCATCGATTGGGGGCGGGGCCTCTGGTGCTCTGCCGTTCAGCACCACGGACAGCGACTGCGGGAGCGAGAGAGAGTGAGTGAGAGAGAGAGAGAGAGAGAGAGATGCTCCTGTACCATCTGGTTTCCATCTGAGCTCTCACACTCTCGCGCTCCTCATCGTCTTGCGCGCAAAGTTGAGCAGTTTTGCTCGTGCAGGGACGGAAAGAAGCCACGCACGTCTCTTTGCGGTGCCTCTTCCTCATCCTCATCCTCAGCCAAAAGCAACTCGGGACGCATCTTAGTTTAAATCGTCGGTAGGGTGATGCAGTTCGTCCCGCATAAGTAACATGAAGTTTCTCGGTTGCGTGTAGCTGCGCTTTAGCGCGTATGAGACCTCTCCGCTGTGTATATGCGCGTGCGTGTGTGTATGTGTGTGCGTGCATGTGTGCGTGTGTGTCCTTTCATTTTTTTTTTTTGTTTGTTGTCCCCCCCCAAGACTTCTTCGACATTTCAGCTCTTAAAATGATGTGTGACTTTTTGAATTGCACGCAAATGCTTTAAAAGGCAGAGCAAGGCAGAGAGCTCGGCAGAGAGTCTCTCAGTTCTGTAAAGGAGGGGAGGGTTTGTTGTGCTCTTGTTCCACCAGCAGCCTTCTCTCTCTCTGCCGCTTTAATCGTCTCTGCGGTAGAATTCTGAGCGCACAGATTAAAGAAAAAAAGGAAAAAAGAAAGAAAGAAAAAGAACAGCTTGATCCTATTGAAGAAGAAAGAACAGAACGACAGCAACAGCAGCAGCAACAACAAGGGGAAGAAGACGCAGAAAGCATGAAGAAGTTCAGGAAGGTGCTGGACGGTCTGACCACGTCGTCTCCGGTCAGTGCTGGAGGCTCTCCATCGTGCGGCAGCGCTGCTGGAACTCCCACTGCAGCAGCGACTCCGCGCGAGCTGGACATCCAGGAGACCCTGATGGCGGAGCACTTCCACATCTGTAAGGTGGGTAGGTGGGTTTGTACCTGGCACGCCTCTCTGAACAACTTCAGCTTCAAACGCAACTTCGAGAAATACATTTATACAAACATGATTCCGCATACATACACCATACACCATCAGGGCTGAATATGGGTGGCGCACTGGGGTGACACTTATAATTAGTACAGTATCATGTCAAAGTCAGCCACTGGGGATGAGGGCAACAGTGCTTCACACACAACCAACCCGACAACACATGCAGTTTAGAGATATAGACTTATTTATCACTTCAAAAGACTTTGGGTCAGACTCTTGGCTGGCACCGGGTGTATGGGAGAGGGGGCGTGGTCACAGAATGACATTGTTAATCAGGAGGCGTGGTCATGTCGGGGAGATTGATCTTATTATCCCTTATGGAAAAAAAACACACACACACAAAAGTTTAGTAGATTAGAATCTGGATGTTGATTATTAAGTGTGGAGTATAAACAGATTTCAGGATATCCCATACAGAATATAAATGCGTGTGTGTGTGTGTGTGTGTGAGAGAGATTGTGTGCTCTATGCAAGCACTAACAAACTCTTGCGCAAAGTTTACTGGGACATCTACAGTATCTCAGCACCCTCAGTGCTGAATGAACTCACACACACACACACACACCTCACACATGCTCACGAGCGCGCGGTTCCCAAACCCCTTATTCTTCATTAACAGTTAAAGTGCCCTGTTTGACAAAATCTCATCATATCTTCCTGCTGCGCGGTGATTCATTGAATTTAAAGCCGCCTTGCTGGTATTTTATTTCCAGATTACCGACTGCAGTGCTGCGTTTCTTTTCTTTTCTTTTCTTTTTTTTTTGCTTTTCATCAGACAGATTTACAGGCTTTTATCTGCGGCCTCACACGCCTTCAGTCCAAAAGAAAAAGAAAAAAAGAAAAAAAAAAACACCGACACCGCCTCCAGCTCGGTGCCAACCCGCAATATGGCACATAAGCAGGGATGTTTACTGTACTATATATAGCTGGAGTATTATTCTGACATTGGCCACTAGTCCGGAGTGTGTTGTACCCTTTTTTTTTTTTTTTTTGTACACAATGATCTAGCCATTTCGGGATTCGACCCAATGCGCGCGCGCGCGCACACACAAACACAAACACACACACACGCACGCACTCAGAGTGATGTACAGTACTACAGTATGTGCACTACTGTTGAATATGTTTAAAACGTAACCTAAAGCTTTCTTCCTGTACTAAAATCAGAACAGCTGTCTCTAGACTGGTGTCTTTCTCTATTCTTAGCATTCATTGCGGCTGGATTTTTTAATCCAGGGTTGCCAGATTGGGTGATCTCCTGTTGGCTGTACTATTTTTAACCCATTGGACTGGTGGACTGGATTGTTGGATTTGGATTGTTTACAGAAGCTGAACTGGTTTCCATTCACTTCCAGTCCAATCCTATTTGAAGATATTTTGCATTGGCAGAATATTTCCTTGTCATGGACTTTTTACACCTTCTTGTTGTGTTTTAGTACCAAGAATGGGAATAATAGTAGGACACGAATAAGACAGTGCTGGTTATTTTTTAGGCCGAATATAGAAAACGCTGGAAGGTTCATGTCTGGCCAGTAAAATACAGTAAAAGTGCAGAGTCTTTGTTTATTGGAATCTTTTCCATCTGCATACCCATGTAGAAATATGCTTAGCATTTGCTTTAACATCTTTATTGGTCTATGTGCACTTTCTTTTTATCATGCCATTCAAAGCATTTATTGGATTCAATGTTTTATTTATGCAGCAGCTGCGCAGTTGCTTTAAACTATATCTAATCCCTTCATTACGTTAGTGTATAGTAATACAGAGTATTATTGTGCATTACATATTAACATTAAGGTATTAAAAGATTTTAAAAAATAAATAAATATAGGTCATACAATTTCATCATGCTCCCTCAGGAGTTCCGTAAACTGGAATGTGGAGTAGGAACATGTCAGCACTCGACGGAGACCCAGGTCTCTGAGGCACAGCGAAATGTGATGAATCGAAAAACCTGCCTTTGCATGAGTGGGGTTATTTTCAGTGCCATTGTTACAAGACTTATTCCCACTGTGGGCTGAGCTGTAGCTGACCTCTCATTTCTCTCCATGGTGTGTGAAATTCGAATCGGAGGACTCCGCGGAATTCTGCACACTGAATTCTGCATGTGACAACCTTGAGTTTGCACTATTGGAAGGTAGATCACTGGGGGATACAGACTTTCTAGTAACCTCGACCACACCAAACACACCTGAGTACAAAGGTTTAATTGGGGTTTGTGAGATTGATGCTGAAAATGTCTGGTCTAAAATTGTAATATCACCCACACCACCATCTCACTATTCTTTCTCTATCTATCTATCTATCTATCTATCTATCTATCTATCTATCTATCTATCTATCTATCCATCCATCCATCCATCCAT
>JAQMYL010000035.1:8410418-8421396 GCA_030014365.1 Clarias pachynema
ATCTATCTATCTATCTATCTATCTATCCATCCATCCATCCATCCATCCATCCATCCATCCATCCATCCATCCATCCAAAAAATAACTGTTAGAAATTGTTTGTAGTGAAGTTCTATATGTAAAACTCTACTAATAAATCTTATCATGTAAAAACAGAACAATGGGGAAAATGGTAATGATGATGGCCAGCACTGGAACAGGTGAGTGCTGCCATCTAATATAAGCCACTCAGATCATCTCAATCTTAATAAAGTGTCTGAATTGTTCCTTTGTGCATAATAATTAACCACATAAAATCATCTCTGTATTACTTTCTTAGTGTCTCTATAAAGCAGGCCGCAGTGGCGTAGTGATTAGAACTATGGCCTTGCACCTCTAGGGTTGAAAGGTTCTACTTTTGTTTGCGTGGATCTTACATGTTTTTCCCTGTGCTTGGTGGGTTTCCTCTGGGTACTCTGGTTTCCGCTCACAGTCCGAAGACCTGCCGAGTAAGATAATTGGCATTTCTAAATTCCCTGTAGTGTGTGAGTATGTGCTTGTGTGCCCTTTGGTGGATTAGCACATCCAGGGTGTACCCCACCTCGTGCTCTGAGTCTCCTAGGACATACTCCAGGCTTCCTGCGACCCTGAACAGGATAAGTGATATATGGAGTGAATGAGAGAGTTTCTCTGTAGTTACAAATACATTTTAGCTTAATACATGTTGTTTAAAATGTCTGTGATATTTTATTAATGCCTAAAATGAACTTATGAAGTTATGTAGTGTTCATTAAAATTGTATGTATTGTACAGGAGAGATACACTTCTTATAGAGTTGATTCGAGGCGATGCCTCATTCCTCTACACAAATATTGATTCCTGTCTACGGCTTTCATAAAGAATTCTCGGCTGACTACCGAGTGATGGTGGATTTTCCTCTCCATGTCAATTTGCTACTAGCAGTTGCTCATTCTGAGCACATACTGTAGTTGAGGAACATTTTCCTTCCGGGCTCACAGCAGGGTGGAATAAGCAATATGTAGAGTATGAGATGAAGTGACCTTAACAAATCAGGAGGACTTAAGAGAACATCAGAAAGGAAATGAACCATCTTTAATACCAGGAGGACAAGGAAAGAGAAATGATAGAGCAGAATGTATTGAACACCCTGACCAGGAGAGATACAGCTGCTATACAGGCTCACATGTTATAATCACATGCTGTAATATCATGATTGAAGTTTTCTGTAGATAAGTCTATTATGCACTATTGTTACAGTATCATCTCGGCATGTGTGTGTGTGTGTGTGTGTGTGTGTGTGTGTGTGTGTGTAGAGCAAACATGTGATATCCGATGGGAGAGATTTTATCTTGCATGAGATATTTTATTAAGGAGAAACTAACAGCATGACTCAGCCTAAACTTAAAGCATTTTTTATCAGTTTCATCAAAAATAAGTGACATTTTCTAATTTATACAGTACATGACATACATATTCGCAATAACATATTTTATCGTGCAGTCTTTGATAAAAACCCACTGGGGCATCCCATTGACGCTCGATTGGATTGGGATCTGGGGAGTTTGGCGGCCTTGGGCTCCTTACCTGCTGAGTCCTATGTGTGGCAGGCTGCGATGCACCGAGTGTTTTGATGCCTTTCTATAGATGGAAGACTTTATTAATCCCAAAGGATTCTGTCCAGCATTGCCTTTGTTCTGTGATTTGTGTTGTATTGGCTTTTCTGTGGGATTGGACCTGTGAGCTGGCCGTTGTCACTAGTTTGCTGGTGAATGGTTGTCAGTGTTACCTGGTGGTGATGTTGATGTTATGGCTGGTTGGTGTAGTATGAAGTATTGTCAGCAGAGTCAGCTGACCTTTTTTTTTTTAGAAAATAAAAATGTAATCTCCATATCTGTTGTTTTTTAAATCTCCACGATGCATCAACAGACATGCCTAATATTAATTAATAAGTCACATTGTTTAAAAGGAAAGGATGGACTGACTTTCTCATATTGTCCCAGAGGGACAATGGAGGCCATCAGTGGTTATGATCGCATCTCTTAAGGAGGGGCTCTGACAAGCAGTCCTGTCATGAGCTGTCATGTTTCATAAGCTCCAGAATATGGAGACATCTCTCTCTGCCTTTTGTCCCCACTCATCCACTATAGCTGATTAATAAGTGTTTCTTTCAACAAACTGTTTTTTAAATGAGGAACGAAACAATGCTGAGTCTCATTTTCAGCCTCATTTAGTTCAACAGCGAAAAATGTATTTACCAGAGCTCTGCAAACATTTCTGTCCATAATTTAGTGCAGATGTAACTGAAGGCAGTGTGTTACTGTGTGTATACGGTCACATTCTTGGGCCTTTTATCTACTGACAATGCATATATAATTAATCAGTTTTCCCCTCTACCATGGTCTTTATAAAAAAAAAAAAATCTCTTAAGCTTTGAGGGAGATATCATTAAATTCATCTTGATTTGTACAACATTGTTTTACCTTTTGAAAGAAAATGAGTTCCTTTGGGCTGAAGTCAGAGCTGTTGGTTTCCTTCAAAGTGTCAAATGTTATATAAAATAATAATGGACGTAATATTAGTCTGTGCAGCTCTTCTATTGGTCCTGTCCTTAAGTTTGACGTGCTACACTAATGAATACACAAGTAAACTGTTTAATCATGTGCTCTAAACTCTCCAATGGTTTACCCTTTTCCTATTTTTTTCTATTATTGTTTTTTTTTTTTTTTTATTGTACAAGCTTTTCCTACATTCTCTATAGTCTGTTCTCAGCTTGGCACAGAGGCACACAGAACAACAAATCTGTTGAATGACTAATAAAATGACTGAACACTGTGGCACACATAAGAGCCAGCCCTTATTTTCAACACCTTAGGTTGTATTTATTTCCAACTGGGAATTGAAGCTCTCAGTGAGACTTTAATGTATTGTCTCCATGGTTTTTTTTTTAATTACGGTCAATCCATAGTAATGTGAATACGTTTTTTTTTTGTTGCCACGTATGCCAGGGTGTCTTAGTCATCTAAGGTCTGAGGTTTAATTGTAAGATGTTTTTCCATGTCCATGTTGCTTTTTTTCTTTCTTTTTTTTCCTACATCTTAAAAACATTTGTCCATACATGTGTGTGTGTGTGTTTGTGTGTGTGTGTCTGCTGTTAGAAGGAGTGGGTATTTGTCTATGTTGTTTCTCTTGTTTTTGCAACTTGTTGGACAACATTTCAGCATCCAATGATCCATTCAGAATTACTTACAATGTTGTCTTCACTTCCAGTCTGCTAGCTAGGAAATGGACAAATGCCTCCTAGCAATATTTTGAGATGTCAGTATTATAAATTGGGCACCATGCTGGTGTAAAACCGTAGCACTGCTGCCTCACCGCTCTAGGGAATGGAATTCGATCCTGATCTTGAGTTTGTGTCTCACACAAAAAAAAATAAAATGAATAAAAACATCTTCACGTGCAACTTATGTGCAGCACATTTCTATATGTGGAACATTAACATTCTGGCACAAACATACGCTGTAGGGCAATGTATCAAATATTCATGCTAATGTTCTTTTTAACACAAGCTAACCCGTACCACTGCGCTGTTTGAATACTATTAATATTTATCAAGCCTTCCCTAGTTCATGTAGTGTATAGTTTGCACTTTTTTTTTCTTCATTTTTTAGAAATGATTAAACTTTTAAGTCTTGCGAGTCATGTGGTGGAGTTTTTTTTGTAAAAAGACTTTGTTTCAGGTTTGTGTTCCAACGAACATATTTTGTGTTAGTTTCTGTTTGACATGAAGTTGTTCCTTTCTAATGAGCCAATTATCAGTTCCTGAGTCCCAGGTGCATGGCGATGACCTTGCTGATGTACCAACAGACTCTTCACTATGCACATGGTTGAACATGTAATTATGGATTCATATGCATGTAATTTATATTTTAATTTATGCAGTCAATTGGCGATGGTTCATAAGGTGCCAGATGAATCAAGCTCTCAATTACAAAACTCCATTCATATATGTGTGTTTATGGTTTATATAATTTTTTTTTAAATGTACCAATTGTTTGAACTAAGCAGAATAATTAGGTTCTGATGACCAAAAGGTTTTCAGATTAATATACTTCTATATTGGCCAGATGTTTAACTAATAATAAATGTTCCTAACCCCTTTGTGAACTTGTGATGTGGGTCATTGTAATATGGAACACCTTTTAAAGTGGGCTGGTGGCTAGTGGGTGGCTCCAGTGAGGCAATGGCATACTTACTGACCCACTAAAATCCCTTCATCAGTGACAGGTCTTCAATGGAGTTTAATGACTTATTGTATTGAGTTTTATCAGACTAGATATAAACTGGATTACTTATTCCGATAACAAATTCAATTGTAAGCAGAGCATTTATTATTTAATTGAATTTAGATTGGGTGACGATTTGTAATTTACTGAATGTAGACAGGAACTGCATAATTACGATCGTCCCTGCAGGTGAGATCATATCTGTTACTGGTGGTTTGTTTTATTAAACCTAATTATTCCAGTATAACTGCTGGAATGAGGTGATGGAGGAATGGAAGTCTGAACTCATAGATGGAACTTTCATGGTTTTGATCTACCTATCTTACCATGCTATAAGCTGATAACAGTCTGGATTCAATAGATATACTGTATATTAATTAAGAGATATTGAAGATACTACTGTAGCTAATTGGAGATGGGTTAAAATAATAATAATAATAATAATAATAATAATAATAATTCAGTTACATACTGTATTGGAATGCTTTTGTGTGGCAATTCATGTATCAGAATCAGACTCCAGGGCTGTAGCTATCGAATATTTTAGTAATCGAGTATTCTACCAAAAATTTAATCGAGTAATCGGGTATAATGTACTTTTGCTTAATTAAACAGCAATGTAAAATATATAAGAGAAACAAAGATTTTTTAAAATGTATACAGCATTTTATCAAAAATAAACATTGTCATTATTCACAATACAAGGAATAGCTTAAAGTTGCCTGAGATGAATTAAGTGCATTACAGTGCCATACTGTACATTCTTATTTTAAAGCCTTTTCTCAGATGCAAAATCTAAAAAAAAATATTTCAAATGAAGTATCAAAAAAAAACTAAGGCACACATTAAAATAAATAATTATACAAAAACACTAAGTTGTGCAACTAAACTCTTAGAACTAAAAGTTTCAAAATCTACAGCTCAGGCATAACATAAGCCTTTACTCACACTTTCTGTCATTTTCTCTTGCTGGTTTCTGTACCTCTTGGTTTGCTGATATTTTTATCGCTCCCTTCCATTTTACTTTCCGCAACAGAACGCTCCATCAAATCAGTATACAGCTAACTGTTTGCATCTTCTTTCGCTTTGTGGGTGACGTAAGCGCCTTTTCTTTGTCGGTGTTTACTGGTGGCTTGCATCCGGAAGCGCGCTGTGTCATGCCAAACAAATAATTGCGCAAAATCATAACGCAAGCTTTTAAAGTTAATTAAAAGAAGCTTCGAGGCAGAAGATTTTGCCTCGATAATGTTTTTTAATCGACTTACTCGAGGAATCGTTTCAGCCCTACTCCAGAATGAATTTATATGTACTGCATGTATGTGTTTGAGCTGGTAAGATGGTGCTGTCCCTCTATAATCCTACAGGTGGTGCACTCTAAACTATTCACACATTAGCAGGCAGCACAGCATCCTATGTGGTAGGAGCAAAGTATGTGTAAAGCTTGTTTAGAATAGTAACAAAATCTTTTTAACAAAATGTTAATATTGAATCGAGATATTCATAAAATCATTCAATAATAAACAAATTGAATCAACAACTAGGTATTGTGATAATACTGTATTGTGCTTCCCCTGGTGATTCCCATCCCTTTATCTGGAATATTATGATTTGCAAATGTTAGTTTTGTCCCCAGTAGTTAACGTGTGTGTATTTGCTAATTTTAACAAAACACTCTTTTTATACTTATGGCTTTAAGATGGCCAAAGTAGGCAGTAACAGTATAGTACTGTATGTACACATGGAACCATTAAAAGAAATCAATACAAGAGCTTTACTGTAAGTAATGCCAAAGTGTGCATCACCTTTTTATTAACAGACATAGGTTGTTTGAATTGTGCATGTTGCTAGAGTAACTCTTCCTGTTGTGGGTGAACATCAGCTGAGACAAAGGGAATTTTCAAAGAGAAGTTAAAAGCTGGATTTAACGATGGCGCAAACGTACCGCTTGTAATTGAGACTATGTTAAGAAGTATATTTGTATAGAGGAGAACTTACTGTACCTACCTATCCATCTATTTATCTATTTATCTTCATGCAATCAATCTGTGCAATGTGATGTGGCTGAGCACACATGCTTGCCTTGACGCCTATAGACTTTAATGCATCCGTCATTTTGTGCACATTGTGATACTGCGATCTCCGCCGATGACTGCAGCGGTAGCACTTCATAGCACCACTAAAGATGGTGAAGATGTTAACAGGGCTGAAGAGAACATGCTGTACACCGAGAGAAAGATCCCATTGCTATTCTAATGACTATACAGGACATAGAACAGGTAGTGTTTTGTTTATGATAAAGAAGCTATAGCAGGGCATGAACGTGGTGTGAGTGTGAGTGAGTGTGTGTGTGTGTTTGAGAGAGGGAGAGATAGAGAGAGCATTGGTTGTGCAATCTATTTTTAGATCTCTGGGACTAGACTCACCCTCCCTTCGAATCCTGGAAACCGAGTGAATGAGAATAAGATACAAGCGGTCCTTTGTGTCTGAGGTTGATTAAGAAAATGTTTTCATAGTTGTGTGTGTGTATCAGATTGAAGTGACTTGAAATGCAATGAGAAAGACCGAGAGAGGTTTTGTCCGTTTTAATCCCCGATGTACTTGAAAACAGTACACACGCTTGCACATACTGAAAAAAAACAAACAAAGTGCAAGACAGACAAAAAAAAAACAAAAAAAAAGAAAACATTTCACTGTGTGAAATATGTATGAGAGCTTTGGAGATTGGGGCCATTGGATGTATTTTTCATCTTCTCTGCACCCTATGTATATTTAATGACAAGTGACTCGGGCGCGAGCCGGCATGGGGCCTGTTAGAGGGGTCGGCTTCTCCTCCGTAGGTGTGTGGAGATCCCGGTGCCTCTGCATCTTCTTCCTGCCTTAGGCACTCACACCCTGCTGGGGCAGACAGGAGGTCAGCACCCCCCGAGTGTCAAACGCTCCGGTCCGGCCTCTGATTAAAAGAGCTCACAACACCCACTCTTACTGGAGCAGCAGGAGAGGTGTGTGTGAGCATGTGTGCATGTTCGTGTGTTCAGCTCATTAAGTGCGTGATGATGAACTGCCCTGCCAATCAAGTCCAAGATCAAGGTGAAAGGCACACACAGTGATGCCTCAATCCTGTTGCGATATGGATCCTTTAAAGATTTTGACGCACACAAAATGTCCATTTATATATATTTTAATCGAACTGGGAGATATTTGAAATTTGTTCAACACTGGCAATCACACAGACATTTCTATATGGATGTGTGAGTGAATTTACAAAGTGGATTTACAGCAGTCATGATCAGAAGTTTACCTACACTAATGAATTATGAATGTGTATGTCATTACTGGGTTCGTATTGACTTGTCTGTTTCTGTGGCATTTAGGATTTTCTGATATGATCACTAACTCTCACTCATCGTCTATACAGCCTTATCCTGTATAATGGGATCAGGGGGGCTGGAGCCTATTCCAGGAGACTTACAGTAGAGCACGAGGTGGACAGGGTGCCAATCCATCGCAGGGCACACACATACATACTCATTCATACACTACGGGCAATTTGGGAACACCAATTAGCCTAATCTGCATATCTTTGGACTGTGGGAGGAAACCGGAGTACCCGGAGGAAACCCACCAAGCACGGGGAGAACATGCGCAAACTCCATGCACACAGAGACAGGAATCGAACCTGGCCGGTAATCGAACCTGGACCCTGGAGGTGCAAGGCGAAAGTGCTAACCACTACACCACCGTGCCGCCCCTGATATGATCACTGGGTCAAAATTATACATTCAGCACACTTAATATTTGGTTGCATGTCTCTTAGCAGGATTTACATTTCTCAGATTCTTTTAGTAACCATCAACAAGCTCCTGGCAGAATTCTGATTGAATATTCGACCCTGCTTCTCAGCAGTAGTGGGGTTTAATTAATTCAGTAAGTTGGTTTCCTGGCATGGACTTGAATTTTAAACACGGTCCACAAGAGTCTCTAAAAGTTTAAAACTAGCAAACTTTATCCATTCCACAACCAGCTTTCACTGTTTCACTGATGATTTGAGGTTGTTCAGAAGAATTCTGAGGTGTTCCTCCTTCTTCATTATTCCATTTATTTTGCACATTGCACATTTCACTGGAATCTCCAAAGCATGAAGCAACCAAAACCATGCTTAACAGCTGCGTTGATGTTGAAGCAGGAGCGATATGGTCTTCATGGTGATGTAAAACTCACTTTGCTATAGACAGTGACACTGGTGCTCCACTGGGGTCAGGGGTAGCTCAGTGGTTAAAGCATTGGACTATGGTTCAGAAGATCCCAGATTCAAACTCTATGACCACCAAGTTGACCCTGTTGGGCGCTTGAGCAAAGCCGTTAACCCTCAACTGCTCAGATGTATAATAAGATAAAAATGTAAGTCGCTCTGGATAAGGGTGTCTGCTTGAATATAAATGTAAGTGCTCCAGCAGATTCTAGTTCATGGCAGCCCTTGGTGGCTCCTGGGTTGTTCCTGACCATCTGAACCAATTTCCTTTCAGTTGAGTATGACTGTTTAGGATTTCTTCCAGAAAGGAAAAGTAAAAAAAAAAAAACTTGTGCTTACAGTACAATATGTACAACTGGAATCTGTAGTTGTTTATAAATGGTTTCAAGACTTGGATAAATCTAACATCCTCTTTCTCAGGACTGCACTGAGCTCCTTGGACGTTCACAATGTACTGTGTGCTGGTTAATCCAGTGAGTGCTGTCAAACAAACTCTTTTCATGTTGGCACATAAACTACCAGCTAAAATCAATCATGATGACTTACAAGATGTTGAGATCTCTAGAGTTAAAAGGCAAATTAAAAGACATTTTGAGACATTCAGTACCTTGAAATAATTAAATAAGTGCGTGTATGTATATTTTTGACCCTGTACTTACGGTTTTGGCCATGTTTGGTTTTCAGAAAATCCAAAATTAATTTAGACTTGTGGTTGTATGTCTTCTATTAACCATTTCTGTTGTACATTCATTCTGTCCAAGAAAAAAGACCAGTTTAATAAACATCACTGAAAGCCCAATATTGTCACAACATCTGTGTTTATGGTGAGTGTTTGTAATCATCTGACTGCAAATATATATATATCTAGTTCGCATATGAATGTTGTCACATACAACTTCCAGACATAATAATTAATAACAGGCATGTCAGTATTCCAGGCTAATATTGACACTTATACTTATACTTTAATACCTATACTTGGTATAAGATTTGAACAAGTGCCAAATGTCACAATCATGACATTGTAATGAACACTGAATGAGAACTCACTTGAACTTTGAGTACATTTATGCTCACACACATCACCTCAGATACCCTGGACCTAGGGCTATAAATGCATTTTGAGCAAAGAAACACAAATTCAATAATGTCATGCTCTCATATCTGAACAGGCATACTCAAATACAGAGAGAGTGAAAAGCATAGAGAGAAGGAGAGAAGAAAATACTTGAGTACTTGAGCTATCAGTAATGATCTGTCCCGTTATTATAATAAGCACAGAGAAACAGATAAAGAGGGGTAGTAGGCATGTATGTGTGTGTGTGTGTGTGTGTGTGTGTGTGTGTGTGTGTGTGTGTGTGTGTGAGAGAGAGAGAGAGAGTGAGAAAATTCCAAGAAAACAAAACATACCACACCGATACCCTGGAGTGGACCTGTCCTCTGTCAGGGATTTGCAGCATATATATTCATGTCAGAATTCTGACATATATATATATCTCATGCTAAAGAAATGTCCACACACCTCAGGAAAAGAAAGGTACTGTAGTATGATGTATATTATATTAATATAATATTATTAAAATGACATTATTATCATATATATCAATATGTAATGTATAGCAAGAAATGTAGTATTCGAATATTTATACATGTTTTTCTTTTCCAGAAGTGTGTATACATTTTTTGGCTGACTCTGTGTGTATACATACTGTGTGTGTGTGTGTGTGTGTGTGTGTGTGTGTGTGTGTGTGTGTGTGTGTGTGTGTGTGTGTGTGTAAAATGAAGATTAGAAAGAAAGAAAGGAGATTAGAAAGGAGAATAGTTGAATATGTAAAACAGGTAGAACAACAGACAGAGAGGTTACACAATATCACGAAAGCTACAGGTGGATACTGGGCAGAAAATCTGAATAATAAATGGAAAAGAGAAATAGTAGACAGTAAAGTAGAACAGGGAATAGAGAATTATGAGAAGTATTTAATGGAAGAGGGGAACATTAAGTGGCAAGGAGGAACGGTAGGTGGAGAGAAAGAACAGGAAATGGAAAAGTTGAACAGTAAATGGAGAGGCAGAACGGTAGATGAAAAGGTAGTGGATAGAACAGTAGAGAACTACAGTTTTACACTCTCAGGGTACTCCTTAGTATGTGGAGAGGTATACCAATAAGCAGAGAGAAGAAGAAAATCAGTAGACAGAGAGATCGAACAGTAGATGTAGAGGTAGAGCTGGGGATGGAGAGGAGGAACAGTAGACCATAAGGTAGGACAGTGGATGAGAGAGGAGGATGAATAAAAGAAGTAGTATCCTAGAGAGCAGGTAGTTTGCCGCCATGTTGCTGTATTAGAGTGAAATCTCGACCTCCGAATGAGAATGTTTACTTTTATGTCTTTTGTTACACCAAGTAACCTGACAGACAGATAAACTGACAGACGAACCAGCAGAGACA
>JAQMYL010000035.1:8431244-8448884 GCA_030014365.1 Clarias pachynema
TATCTATCTATCTATCTATCTACTCAGTGTTTAAGGAGGTTTGCCACCTCAAATCATTTAAGTTTTAATCCTCTTTTTATTTATTTGTTGTAATTTTAAACCTGAGCAGTTCCCACCTAAGGCTACTACACTCTAATTGATGTTTTATATAACATTTTTTGACACATCTCTGAGGTTATTAAAAGCAGAATCAGACATGATACAGCAGCTGTTTGGGTCAAGGCACTTACTGACATCTTGTCGGTGTTGAGATTTAAACCTCCAACCTTCTGATTACCAGCCGACAGCCTGAACCACAACCACCCTACTCCTGTTCCTGTGGTTTTTATCTTTCACCACCAAACCGCACTTGTACTTGAACTACTTGATAGAAAGGTGTCCAACAAACAAGCCTAGACTCGTCTCGCCTGAGTTACGCAATGTGACTTTAACTTAGAGGAACGGCCAAAAAGGCGAAAATTCAAGGTGATTCAACTTAAATATACCAGTGCAATGATTGCTAACACACTCAGGCTCAGAGTATAACACACTAAGCCTGGTTGACTATTTAATAAAACAATTTTTATATTTACTATTTATTACTTATTTATTTTTATCCTAGTTAAATCTATTTTATATCGTATTTCTTTTTATTCATATTTATTTCCTATCTATAAGATTTTATTTGCTTTTATGGCGGTCGTATAAGCATTTCACTGCATATCGTATGACTGTGTATGTGACAAATAAAATTTGAATTTGAATTTGAATTTGCGTAGAAACAAATACCAGACTGATACTGACAAACAGTTTATAAAAAGGCTCCATCAAACAATCTCACCACATTGGTTACATTCCTATAAGGTAGATTTATGACAGTTGAAAAGGGTTAAAATAACATGTTAATAACATGTATAAATTACATTAACAAGGAATTACACCTTTATATATATATATATATATATATATATACTTTTCTTTTCCAATTACTACACTAACCTAGCAGAAGGCTACTTAATTCACTTGCCATAACTTTGTGCTTGTAGTGCAGCTATTCACCTAAGAGGTGTCAATCAGAAATAGCAAAATGTATAATATATGATATGATGGATTAAACTTTCTGACGGGTTTCTCAACATAGAAGCTCATAGTCAATTAAATATGAATAAATAAATTTAAAAAAACATGTAAATCTTGTAACTGTCGATTGTGGACTTTGCTATGTTGATTCGTTTAATGTTTGCAGACCTCCATGTACAAGTCATAAAGGTTATAAAGATGTTTGCATGCTTGACTGGTTTGTATTATTTTGAGACTGTACAGTATATGACATTTATTAGTGGCCTCAGTGACATGATTAATTTAACTAACTAGGTTCTGTATCGACCTCAGAGCCACAGATGGCACATGACACAGCTGTGATCATAATTAAGGAAATGATTATTTGATCTTCTTAGAACCATTGAGGCTGAATGACAGGGTCCAGAAACGAACTACACGTTTACCGGGACTACTTCATCTTCATTTGCTTTCGTGCAACGTTTTTTCCTGTTCGACTCACACTGTAGAAAACGCAGACGTCCTCGCTCTGTAGATCTTAGAGGTCTAATGGAAGGATCGGGAAAGTATAATGTGTGTGTGTGTGTGTTTAAGAAAGATACAGTAGGAAATAGAAAAAGAGAGCCTGAGAGAGAGAGAGAGAGAATGATTTTCTTTATTCAGAAGAATCTGGGTCAGTCTTGGAGTGTGTGAGTTGTAACTCTCCCTCCTGACCTCTTCCATTTGTGTGACCGACATGTCTGATTTTGCCGCTGCTCATTGATGATAATGAGGGGAATGAGGTGAAGGAGTGAGGAAAGGAAAAGAAAGAAAGAGAAATAGTGCTGTTAGGAAATGATTGCAGTTAAGAGGTGGAGGAAGGGTGAGGGTGTGTGTGTGTCTGAACAATGTGATGGTGGTGGTGGTGGTGGTACTGAGGATCACTGTAGAGGGACAGAAGAGGCTCATGCGCATTCATGCATACACACACACACACACACACACACACACACACACACACACACATGGACATATGGATGGATGGATGGATGGATGGATGGATGGAAAGATGGATAAAAGGATAAATGGAGGAAAAGTGAAAACCAATAAAGCCCTAGCAGAGCAGAATTGAACACACACACACACACACACACACACACAGGAAGAGAGAGAGAATTCAATTATTTTGTTAATTTACGAGGCCTTTCTTATAGGCAGGACTGAACTGGTTCATCTTCTTCTTTTTGTGTGTGTGTGTGTGTTTGTGTATGTGTGTCACATGGCGACTGTGAGGCTTGAGTGAGAGACAGATGGCAAGATGGTATGATACTCAGACACACACCCCTCTAGGCCATGGTCTCACTTTCAGAACGCCCAGCCTGGACTTGTAGCGTGTGCGTGTGTGCGTGTGTGCGTGTGTGTTTCATTTCTGAAAATTCTACATTGTTAATAGCTCCATGTAAGCCGCATTATTGCTGCATTATTCATTTTTTTGGAAACTTATTTTTCATAGACTTTAGACTTCCTGCTGACTAAAACTGCCTGCTTTCACCATCGGCGGATTTAATACGTCGGATTTAATACGAACGTTGAGTCACAGATTCTCAGCAGGACAGATTACGTGAAGATAAAGTGGATCTGCCTATTAAACGCTGGTAAACAAACTGATTAATTATTGTCACATAACTGTTATCGAGGAATTATGCTCAAATATTTATCACCATTTTTTTCCCCTTCCTGGCGCTCAAACTACAGAAACTAATTAATATCTTCAAACAGGGAGATAAAAATAAATAAATAAATACATAATAATCATCACGGGATGTGGAAGGGGTTTATACACACAGCGGTTGCTGTTCTCGTCCGAGGAGACGGAGGTTACGCGAGGTTATGATTTATCCGCTAGGGCTCTCGGCGTCTCGGGGAGAAACGCGTGTACCGGTTAGCGGATTGATTTGTGCTCCCAGCTTCGGGCCGCGTAGGCTGGCTAGCTCGGCGCGTGAACGTTTCTGCTGAACGTGGGCGCCGATGTGTTGTGAACTCTTTATTGTAGTGGTGAACTGCAGCTTGATCTCGCAGTGTAGGTAGCGGTGATATAATCCATTTTGATCAAGATTTAACGCTTTTCATCGCTCGCGCTCCCTCTTAGAAGCTTGACATTCGATAGCTAGTGAATGAGTCACATTTCTAAGGCATCGCTGCTATAATCTCCTCATAGTATTACATAAGCCAGAGGGCACCTGTCCACATTAATAACCGAGGTGTGTGCTCGTGGAGACGAGATGTGTGTAGGCTTTTCTTTTTTTTGGTTTTGAGGACCATATGTTTTTAGGATGATGGAGATATGACCTTTGATGTGACCTTTGTAGATGCGGGGGAAAATGTATTCTGTACATGGTGTTTAACACCAGAAGCACTGCTTGGTGATTCTTCTGCTTAATTCAACTAATCTGTCTAACTCCTTGGTCCAGTGGCGATGTTTTAGATGCTGGTGAATTACAAACTGTGCTGGACTCTGGTCTTCCAAGACTGTCATGATTTTGTTCTTTCATCTATATAAATTTGTAAGTGGATTATCTCAACACGAGGAGCTAGAATCTGCACATACATACAGTACCGTGCAGTCTGAATGAACAGCTTGACTGCTGGTTACGGTGCTAAAAAAAGGACACTAGGCTCCAAAATCAATATCTCCTGATGGCTAAGAGAGAAAGACCAAGGGAAATAGAGGAAAGGAGGGGTTGCAGTGAGGTAAAAGGGAGGTACTTGGCTCGCCTAACTTGCTGCAGCAATCTGTGTGTGTGTGTGTGTGTGTGTGTGTAGAAAGGAGAAGAAATAAAAAAGAAACCCGAGAGAGTATAGTAGGCAAGAGTGGAAAAAAGGGGTTGGTTAAGCAAAAAGAATCCAGCGCTAGATTGTGGGACGTAAAACTACACTATAGATTAAAGAGACTAAGCAGAAATCGTATCCAAAGTCATTTCGGTCCCACAGGGAACATACTAAGCGCATACACATTCTGTACACATACACACCAGAATGTCCATTCACAGAAAAGATTTGTGTAGCTCCAAGCGTACTACCGGCACGCTGCACAGCTTCGGGTGCTACAGAATGGCGCGATCCACAATGTCTTTGATATTAACTTGGTCTTGTGCCATTAAACATGTCTCCGTGTGTGAGTGTGTGTGTGTGTGTGTGTGTGTGTGCGCGCCGAATGGAGTCGGCTGGAAAATGCACAGCTGTTGATGTGTCAGATAGCAAAACATCTGCTTCCTCCACCTGGTGTCGTGGTGCATGGTGCTTAATTCAGCAACATATAGTTGAGAATTCCTAACACGATGCATTTCGAGTGACGGGGAGGCGACTGCCCGTAGACTACAAGGGAATCCTGGGCTCCTCTAAAACTTCACAAAAAAATGTAGTCAAATCCAGATGTGTTAAGTCTTAAAGGTTAACATTTCGTGCTATCACGTGCTCCAGCTCATGGCTCAATCGTTAGCAGTACTGTAACTTTATGTTGAATCTCTTTATCACGTATATGTTTTTTTTTTTCTCATGATTGCATGTACAGTAGAAACTAAAACATTTTAAACCCTTTGAAGCTCAGAATCTTGGAGGTTTAGCAGGAATATGCTTTGATAGCAGTAAATAAAAGCTAGACATTTGTTGGATAATGTGCATTTATTGCATTGCTCCTGGAAGCTCAGAGAGTGGGCTTGGCCTCGGGCGCCAGGATCCTGTGTGATGATCGGAGGAGCTCCCAAAAAGCCTAGGCGATGATTGACAGTGTTTTTGATATTACATGCCGGCAATGCATCAAAGTTCACTTTCACTTCTTGATGAGTGATGATGTGAGACTCTTTGTGCTGCTCTTTCTGAAATTTACAAATGATAAACCGTTACTACACTGCCTGGCCAAAAAAAAAAAAAAACCAACAACACAATCTAAGATTTCATTCTGTCACCTTTGATTACAGTCAGTTGATGTGTGAAAATGATTCCTCATGTTCCACTCTTTCACAATTTGAGTCCTGGAGTATACCCATGCCATCAGGGAAGAAAACATTAGTTGATGTGACACCCTGGTCATTCAGAACATTCAGGTCGTCAGCTGACTTCATTTATTGCCACATAACATTGCTGAGTCTAGACCTGACCTACTGCAATAACCCCAGTTCATAACACTGCCTCCAGAGGCTTGTACAGTGGACGCTATGGATGATGGATGCGTCACATTTCCTGCTTCACTTTTCCTGCTTACCCTGATGCGCAGATCATTGTGGTATAGAGTCAGTCTGGACTCATCAGACCACATGACCTTTTTCCATTGCTCCAAAGTCCGATCTTTATGCTTCCTAGTGAATTCAAGCCTAGTCTCACTAACAGTCATTTTCTGATGGCCACACAATTGTTTAGTCCAAATCATGTAAGATTTCATCATGTCTCATCATGTCTGCGTGTGTGTTTGTATGTGTGTATGGAAATGCTCAATGATAATGTATTGAAGGGGTCTTAACACATTTCCAGTCATTTCAAATGTCCTTGTTGTTTTCTTTGCTTGATGCAGCCCAACAGTTTGACCTATCTAAAATGGAGACTTTTTTGGTTAGGCAGTGTATTTGTACATTCTGTAAAAAAAAAAAAAAAAAATGTAACCAGAGATCATTGGGTAGTGCTGTTCATTTCGATTTTGTAAAGGTTGTTTATAAATCTTGCTAGTTGCCTGTGTGAGATGGCACATGCTGTCAACGTTATCGATAAAAAAACAATGGAGTGAAGAGACAATTTTATGATTCTTTTGTAATGCATTTTGTTAAAAATCATAACCGAGAATCTGTAACACTGGCACGATCGTACCATGGCGCACAGTGTATCAGCTCTCACAATGAGATGTAAAAAGCATCAATACATGAGTAAGGAATGTTTAAGACCTGATATCTCATGAATGCTGATTGAGAGGATGTTAATATACAATATTAGTGTAACATCACTTGAGAATTTGTATGTCTTTAACAATGATCAGGTTGTTAGAAAAGGTTTCATGAAGATGTTACGTTACTGTTACGTACAGTAAACTCTCAGTTACTGACATACAGTATTGTGCTTCCAACGAATTCATGTCTGTCTTATGATGAAAGGTCAAGTAAAGTATCTCTGAATGTTTTAATACCCAGATGTGCTGTGTTTGTGTATACTGTACACAGACACACACATATGCCCATAAAAAAAACAAGAACAACAAGAACAACAAAAACAATACCCACGATACCCTACAGGGAAAGGATGAATAATAAATAAATGAATAAGTACTTTTTTGCAAACACAACGACACAGATGATTATCTGGTATTCTCTTTGTGGTTTAAATCTCTAAAGACTAATTTCATATGAGATTAATTTCACGATTGGAGATGGAGGCGTGATTGCGTTAGCAGCAGGTGCCAAATGTCATTCATTGTTATAAGGAAATTGAAACGATTTATGAGAGAGGGTCCGTCATTGATGCATATTAATCTGCTCTTTGTTGTCCGTATTAGCATGCAGATGAGATGCTGAAGGAAAATGAATATTTAGCGTGTAATACTGAGTGCAGAGTGGAAGCCGAAAGTATGATCAGAGAGCTGGGTGTGTGTGCGGGTGTGTGTGCGGGTGTGTGTGTGTGTGTGTGTGTGTGTGTGGGTGGGTATGGGTGTGTGGGTGTTTGTTGTTCAGGAGATTTATGATGGAGAGAGAGTGAGAGAGAGAGCTAGTCAGAAATAAAGAAAAGATGCATATTCATATTCTTTTCATGCCTGGTTTACGAATCAGCAGAATGAAGCGTGTGAATGTCACTGCTGCTTTTCTCTTCTCCTCATCCATCACTCTGCATTCTTCCTGGCAGTAATTACATAAAACTTAGCTACGCGCATATCTGTGTCTCTACACGTCTATGCCTTTCTCTCTCTCTTATCTTAGGATAACTTCTTATCTGTCACAAGGTTGAAATTTGTGCCGCGGTTGTGGTGCGTCAGCGTGGGCGACACATCTGTGTACAGTATACAGATGTGCATCGGATCCCCGCTTTCTCTTCTTCTCCCCTCTGTTTAGTTTCTTCTTTTTTATATATGTGTTTCTGTCATTGGTCTGTGGACATAGGGTATACAGTACTGTGCGAAAGTCTCGAGCCAGCTCTCATTCCTTCAGATTTGGCTTTTTTAAAATTATGTATAGGTATTTATTTATTTATTTATTTATTTTACAATAAGCCAGACTTTCCTGTATTTTTAATGTAGTCTTGAAGAATAGTTCTTCAGGCTTCCTCTCATTTTCAATCGAGTCACGACATGAGCAGTTTCAGAGGAATGTTTTTTTATTTTTATTTGTTAAGCCACACAGTGACCTATGAAATATTTAGGCTTTAAAAAACTTCGAGTTTTTTATTAACATGAATCAGTGAGAAACAGTAGCAGATGATGACAGATGATCAGGCTGGTGATTAGTGTACGTACAGTACTGGTGATGCTGAATGCTGAGTGGTTGGAACAGACAAGAGGGGAAACGAGGTTGCTGCTGAGCTTGTTACATAGACAAATGATTTTTTAAACTGTATCTTTACCCACTTTGCAGTTCTCATTTGTTCTCATTTCTTCAATTTAATCCACATCATTTAATTTATTATGAAGAGATCAGGGGTGGCTCAAGCACAGATACTTTTGCACTGCCATATCTATGCTTTCATCCTAGATGATAAATAAAAATAAATCACTGCACTGCACATCCATCAAGGTGAATAGTGTAATTAGTGCGTAGTGTGAACGAGGATCACTGAAAAGCTTTTGAATCCCACAGCAAGGTGGGACGGATGGCACACCCTACTGTATGTTGCAGACACTGGCCAATCAGGAATCACATGCATGTGGAAAAGGGTGGATAGTGCTTTCCTCTGAGTGTGTCATGTTTCCTCTGAGGGTGTTTGTTGGATCGGTGTCTCTCGGAGAAAGCATGTGTTAGTCTTTGCTCTCGCTGTTTCCAAGCTGTTGTATGATAGGGGAGAGCTGGATGGTGGGAGTTGAACTGGAAAGACTAAACTGACAGAGAGGGGACACATTCACCTTCATCTTCTCCTTTTCCTTCTTGTTATTTCTTGTCTTGTAATCTTTTCCGCAAGTCCATATTAATGACATGATGAACAGCATGGTTTCGATTAAGGCCAAACCTAAAACTCCGCCTCCCAGAAAGTTGTTTCTTGCTGCAGCCAAGAAAGGCTTGAGGGGTTAGTAATTGATTTGGGACCAGGCAGAGCAAATTGCTCATTTTGAAAAAAAAAAAAGAAATAAATAAAAAAAATCTTCAGATTGACTAAGAGACAGACAGCGAGTGAAAGAAAGAGAGAGAGAGAGGGTGCAAATCGAAAGGGAGGAGTAGAATAGAAGTGTGAAAATCTCAATTATGCTCACAGCTTCGTACTGCAGATCTTGACCACACACACACACACACACACACACACACACACACACACACACACACAGGAGCACGTGCAAGGACACACACAGGCACATACTTTATGAGCCCAAACTTACAAAAACTGTATTTCTGCCAACAGAGTAATTAACCGATTCTCCACACCCCTTAGCAATTTCCATCCTAACCATTCCAACTGCCTGGACAGAGATTTGGCCTGATCCTGCATCCTTCCCCCCTCCACTCCTCTTTCATTATGACTCACATTCCTTTCTGTGGCACGGGTAATGATAGCATCCTATTCCGGGTAATTACAGCCCGTCACCTCACTGTCCCGCCACCAGCTGGAGACTGACAGGATAACACTGAACCCAAAATGTTCACCTCCTGGGAAGCATGGTTGCGCGCGGGGGTGGCTGCATGAAGACTGGGGAAAGGAAGTGAGCGCGGCATTGCCGAACAGCAGGACGACATCGTTCTTTATCTGGGACACACAGGTGTGTGCTCAGCCGGGGATTAGAGTGAAGGGATTAGGATGACTGCCGCTTGAGGAGCACTGTAACAAAATAGAGATAGAGACATAGAGTGACAGGAGGTTTGGGTTGGTTATGATGTTCCCTGTTACCATGTGACATTCCTCATATCGTTCCGTCTTTATAATATTCACAAGGCGAAAATAGTTTTTAAATCTTGCCAATACTATTCAGCTAAAAGTTGAGGAGAAAAAAAGAACAAGGAGGGTCTAGGGGTAGCTCAGTGGTTAAGTCATTGGGTTACAGTTCAGGAGGTTCCAGGTTCAAATCCCACAACCACCAAGCTGCCACTGTTGGGCCCTTGAGCAAGACCCTTAACCCTCATCTGCTCAATGTTAATGTGTTGGACAGTCTTGTAAATCTGAAAGTTTCTCTTTATGTCTTTACTTATTCTACTTTACAATAGCCACAACTAACTATAACTGTTCCAGGGTTGAATCCCAAATTGCATGAAATGGAAAATTCCCTTGTTTCACAAACGCATTGTTTAGGAGGCATTTGGAATTCAGGCTTGTGTTAGAAGGTAGTACGTTTTGTACCTCATGTTAACCATGAACAAAGCAGTGAGGTGAGCATGAACCTGTCAGTGTGAGGCGGAAACCTATGCTCATTTTAACTAACAGTAATTAAAGGTCAAAACACAGCACAGATGATTCAGAAGCAATTACTAATTAATTTGTTTGAAAGTATTTTTTTACGAGATAAAATAACATTATCAAATGTGTTTTCTTGCTGAAAGTTCTACAATCACTGGTTTTGAAAGTAGGTTTTGGCAGGCAGCTTCTCTCCCCTCTTTCCAGTACTCTGTACTCCCACTGAGTCATTTAGTGGTAAAAATCTGATCATATTAAGTGGGAAAATGTATCATATTTCTCTGCCAATAAGTTCCATGTTCTACACCAATAGCAAGCTTTAGTGGATTCACTGATCAGGCCTGGTCTCTCCACTCTCTCTGTCTCTCTCACCATCACAGCTCTCATCATGCCGCCTGTCTAACCCCAAGCATCAGTCCTGCATTTCAGCTCGTCTTCATTAAATGAAGCATGGCCGACAAACACAGATATTTACCCAGCGTGTGACATGCCAAGCCCCACAAACAGCATCCCTGAAGCATGGGTGAGACACACTGAAGGGGGGACAGACGGAAACCGAAAGGGGTTAAAGATAAGCGTGTTACTGATTCTTTAATGATAGTGATATTATTTTTTTATTTCGATGTCCAAAGCAGCTGTCTAGCCAGTACCAGTTTATCCTAAGCAGTACCCAGCCAAGAACCAAACTAGAGCTATAATTTTAACAAAATCTAAATCTAAGCAGTTTTAACTACTTGAAAATGATAAAAATGCAAAAACAGTTGAAACAGTTGAAACAGAACAAAAAATGTATTGAAGAGATGTAATCACAATCGCATGATAATCACTAGTTTTAGCCAAAATCCACAGATGCGGATGGAAAAATAAAAGCACAGGCCTGAACGAGCCCACGCATAACCACGCGCGAGCAGACAGCACACGTCAGTCATTGTGTGTTATGCAAAACCAGTTTATAAACCCAACGAACAATGGAACGCATCTCAGCCAACTGCCAGCCATCACCGACTGCTGTATGTAAATGACGTCTGGCTCTTTATCGCAATTGTCGGCCTTTCCGTGTGAAGTAAACCATGAAAATGTCAGGCAGCTGAAGGAGCAGGACGGGCCACTCCAGCAGGCGTGCCTCTGCAAGAAACTGGTTCGCAGAAACTGGTTCGGAAACTGCCGCGAGAGATTCTATCAATAACCCTGCTCCCTCGCGCTGTGCATTTAGGCTTTGTAATTTCCCATCAAGACCACCTGCGCTCCGTCCCTCTGCATTGTCTTTTATTATTAGATTCTGACATAAGCCACAGCTCACAGCTCTTCCTCCACCCTTCCTTTTTCTCTGCTTTCTTTTGCTTGTCTGGCAACCTTCCGAGTGTGTACGTATCTGTGTTTGCTGCGTGTATGTACTGTATATGTGTATGTGTCGAGGAGTGGTTGAGGTCATTTATCAGAGTCGGTTTGGCCCTGAACAACAACAGCTGGATCCTCAGGGCTGCAGTGTGAAGCAGTGGGCTAATTACAGAGCAGAATTAAAAGACCAGACGTAGTGTGTCTGGACCAAGGTGATGACGCCGCCCACTGATAGACAAATGCAAGCCAGATCAATACTGCATACTTCTACACTAAAGCATCACAAATTAGTACTTTGTTATGATAAGTGCGACTGAGACTGTTGGCAGGGATCTCTAGTTGTGATGTATGACTTGAGTGCTTGAATGCAAATAACTGCATATTACATCATACAACAGTTACTTCTGACTCTGATTGGATGAAAGGCATTCCACCAGTGGTGATAATGGATGGTAACAGCACTGGGATGTTTAACTATGCATCACTCTGCATCTCAGGTTTTCTATTAACTGTTACATTACATTAACTGTTGGTCGCAGCATGTAGGTGAAAGTACCCATGCTGTACGGTCTGCAGTACTAATCATTAAAAAAAACAAACACTTTGACTCCATAATAATTGGTCCGAAGTCGTACAGAATTGCCTCTGAAGGTTCATGTTGTTTTTCAATCTTTCATTACCGCTAGTTAATGTGAGTGTGAGCCAACATGCTGACAGGTTCATCACTCACCTCACGGCTTTGTCCACCAGGTTTGAAAGTATATAGTTATCATCCGGAGATCGCTGGTTCGGTTCCCGGGTGATGCTGTAACCTCTCGCAGCCGGAGGTCTAGAGAGAGCTGATTGGCCGAGCTCTCTCAGAGGGGAGGGATGAGAGGTACTTAGTGCTCACACATTAATCACGGCTCTACAGTCAATCAGGGGCGTCTGTGAGCTCACGCAAGCAGAAGGGGCGGATAGCGCTGTCCTCCGAGTGTGTTACGCCGCCCCCAACGGTGCGTGAGCGAGCAGTTCGAAAAGATGCGACTGGCTGGCGTCACATGGTTCAGAGGAAACACGTGATAGTCTTCGGCCCTCCGGACTGAGTAGCCTTAATGTGGGAGCCCCCTAGTGAGCCCCCTAGTGACGGGGAGGAATTGGACACAAGTAAATTAGGGAGAAAATCGGAAAAAAATAACAATAAAAAAAAAAGTATGTAGTATGTGTTGGTGGTTAAATAAACGAACAAAACATAAACTCTTGATTTTAGAGTAAATAAATGGAGTTCATGGAACTGTTGTATAAAAGCAATATCACACACACAATATCATATGCTCTATTGCTGGATATACTGTAGCATGTGGTACTGTATGTCCAGCAACACAGCACTCCCTCTCATGTGATATTGCTTGAACATCTGAAACATGTACTCTACAGTACATATTTCCAAGGTGCATTAAAGAGCCCGAACTTCAGCTATTTTTAAAGCTTTAAAATTCTGACTTTCTATTTATAATTCGAGGTTTTTAATTAGTGTGCGGTTTTATGCAACAATGTGTTTTTCAAAACATCTCATTATCTCTGGGTTAAACCTTGAGTTTTATCAGTTCGACTTAATGATCACATTGTCCTTCATTATGCTTTTAGATGTCAGATTTTCTCCAACATGTGTTCAAGGCTTGTTTAATCTTGCGTTTGAATGAATGAAATTTTAGTTTAAGCAACATGTCTCCAAGCTGAAATTCTATGCTGCATAAAAAAAACTCTAAAACATCTCCTGAACATTAAGTCCTCCGGTACAAATAGGAAAATGGTGAAAAAAAAAATTAATAGTGTAAATCAATAATAAATCTTGTCAGCTACATTGTAAATAACATGGTAGCTGGGTTGTAAAATACGGTTTGCATTAGGTCTTTTGTCATCACTGTAGAGTAATAGATGTGCCCTGGGTTCCTCTGCTCAATGCAAATATATCAGGCTGGTATGAAAACTATTTGCTTTTTTTTTTTTTTTTTTTTTTAACTGTGCAAATTTCCACTTTTGTCCTTGAGAAATGTAGATAAGAGGTTTAGCTAAGGAATTCAGAAAGCTCAGTTCTTGAATTAGACTCAGCACATTGACCATGTATTGAATAATTTAGGAGAGGAAGAGAGAGACAGAGAGAGAGAGAGAGAGAGAGAGGAGGATCATGATCAGTTCGTCAGTGAGGATTGCCTGTAGGTTACTTCATGTCTTAATAAAATGTTTCATGCTTAGGTTTGATGGTGATGGTCGCGGTGAATGCTTTAATTAAAAGTCATGACTGGCACATCTAAAGCACAATCTCAGAACTCAAGACAGAATCAGGCAAAGAGTCAGGTGATGAATACAGGTGATGTATTTAGAGTGAGCAAACATGACATAAAGGCTTGGTCTGTCGGAAGCGTCAACAGTCACAAATGAATGCTTCGTTAAATGTCTGTCTTGGGAACGTGCTTGTAGTGTGGTGATGATTGATTCCAGATGTGTGTAATCAGTAATCTGGTAATTGATGTCCATGATAGTCATGTTTGTTGCCAGAGGTACGCTCTGGGAAATGGAGTCAGACCCCGAATTCAACGTTGTCATGACAATCCACATGTCTAAGCCTCAACTCTTGTGAGAACCTACCTGAGTAGCTCCTTCAAGGTCCACTATGGCAAAATTTTTAATTGACAAATTTTTCACATTTTTCTTTGAATACTGCTTTCTTTTTCTTCATGAACTGTACTGATGTTAGATGTTAGATGTTGTCAGTTAAAACCAGGCGGTTACACACAACGATGAATTGTTTAACGATCAGATCTGCTGCATCATTAGCATCAGCGGTGGAGCAGTGAAGTTTCGGTTTTGCCGTTCCAGCACACAGCGGTGGTCTGAAAGTGTTCCAGCACCATTCATGGTTTATGATAATGAAGAGATATGCAGATCACCTGGGGAAAGCTAATGCATGCTAATTCATCCGGGTACAACAATAAACACACACACTCCGAATCACACTCCAAAGTGGAATTAACATAATACAACAGGGGGGAAGTGTTAATCTACATTAATCATCTCGCTTATGATGACTTCGTTAGCATAGGACCGGAATACCCGACGCTAGCGCTTACTGCAGCACCACAACAAAATGACCTTTGTCACTGCAGCAACGCAACGCTGATCATCCGGTCATAGAGAATAGTCACACTACAGTATGAGTAGGACAAAATAGTAAAATATTTTTTCAATGTTTTAAAAAAAAAAAAATGTAATGAGCAAAAACATATTTAAACAGTCACGTCCTGTTTAAATCCATCTTCAAGACTGAACTCGATGTAGAGTGGTCATCTAAATAAAATCAAGGTTGCAAGGTTGTCAAGTTTTGTATGATTTTATTAAAAGTATAGATTGTCTGATAACAAAGAAAGATTCAAGCCACAAAACTCCTTACATTAAACAAAGAAAACCAATCCACGTACTTCCTGTACGTACTGTACTTCCTACTGTATATGCTATCTACCAGAACATCATGATTTCAAAATAAAACTACCACAAAACAAGCATTTATTAAAAAAAATATGATTTCAAGAAGTCATCTTGGGTCACAGGTGAATACTTTAGCTGCTCTTAATTAGCTTTAGCTCTGCTTATAAGAAAAGGCTCACAAGATACAGATACAGTAACTGTAACAGCATTCTTAACAATTCAAACCAACTTCATCTAACTAACTAGTCTAGCTTGCAACCTAGATTAGATTTAGCGATAAGCCATAATGCTTTGATTGATTGATATTGATAATTGATTAGCAATTATATACCAATAAACTGGTAACATGATCATGGGCACCAAAGGCTCGTTTATTCCTGTGGGTACCAAAGGCTAGCCTGTCCGGTCTGATCCTATAGAAAAGCCAATGTAGCACAAATTGCTAAGAGGACGTCAATGAAAGAAAGGTATCAGAACACCCAGTGCATCACAGCATGCAACATACTGTACGGGCTGTAGCATTCAAAGAGTTCCAAATTCCCCAGATCCCAATCCGACCTGGCATCCATGGAATGCCCTGGACAAGCAAGTCCGATCCACTGAGGCCCCACCCCACAAACCACAGCACCCAAAAGATCCGCAGCTAATGTTCTGGTGCCAGAGACTAGAGCACATCCTTAGAAGTCTTGTTGAGTCATGCCCTGATGGGACAGAGCTGCCCCAGCAGAATAAAGGGAACCTGCACAATATGGGGCTGAATAATCAGTGCTTTCATGATTTGGCTAATCTGTGTATATTACAGTATTACACGTAATAAAAACTGTTCTATCTATAGGATTGAGGAGATTCTGTGCCTTAAAAAGAGGAGCTGCTTGTGTGACTTGAGTGTGTGCCACCAGAGTGGGATGTCACATTGCATAGTGGTGAACATCCCCAAAATAGCTAAGTCGATATTTTTAGTCATATTGCATTACTGGCGATTGGGGATTGGAAATGCTACAGGGAGCAAAAAAATGAATGGAACTTGTCATTGGACGTGTTTGAAAATCACTTTAAGGAATTTTTAACTGATTAATAGCTTCATTTTTTTCCCAGCATGAATTTTTAAAAATCCAAAATTCCTGTCCATGATTGATCAATAGCTACAGGAAAATATGATGTTGGACAGACACTGTAGCTGTGTTCTCTAAGGCGAGAGATGCTCTGCACAAGCTTCTGATTAAATACAGGGTTGGAATTTATTCATGACCAAGGCTTCTGATAAGACTAGCTTGTGGAAACTAGCTCTGTCAATCAATAAGAAAAAAAATTAATCATGATTAATCACAATTTTAAAATATTCAGATGGGTATTATAAATGAGCAGTGTTGGAATGAAGAAACCCGGATCCTTTGGATCTGAAAATCATCATGCCTAGAGCCTTAGCCACCTGAACCACCACTCTCACAGTTTATGTTCAATGTATTTTTAAGAAAAATATTATATATATATATATATACATACTGTTTACAGAGTCAGCCAAAAAAATATGTCTACACACTTCTGTAAAAGAAAAATATGATGATGTATATTAATGTATGATGTATATTAGATTAATATAATATTAATACTATTATCATAAATAGCAATTTATAATATATAGCTACATTAAAATATTTCTTTTAAATAAAGTTTTTCTTTTCCTGAAGTGTGTATATATTTTTTGGCTTTGTGCCAATCCATCGCCGGGAATGTGCGCACACGCACACACACATACACAAATTTATTTAAAAACCCTTCATTTCATTCTGACCAGTTTCCAACTCAAGACATGGATGCGGATCGGGAACGTAAAAATATCATTGCTGTTCAGAAATCACCAAAATGAAAAATGCATTGATTTTAATCCCTGTCTGCGAAGAAATATTTTCAATTCCACCTCCATCTCCTTATATTCACTCACTAACAAGCCTACACTGTTTACTGTCACTCTGTACTCTATAGAGCGTTGAGACTTGATTGGTCAGGAGGTAAAAAGAGCTTGATTTCATTTTGCAGTTGAGTTTTCTGAAAAGCAGCAGACAGAAACAAACGCATCGGTGCCTTTTTAAAGTGTGAACGCAGCATTAGATAGCATCACCTGGACATAATGTACTGTTGGATACACTGAACCAGGTCTGAAGAAAAGAATTTCATCTATCAAATCAAAGAACTACAGAAGCGTACTGAGGCTGAATTTACTGCTGTCGATTCCAGTTTTTCTACAGCGATCACCTTCATTTCATTCGATTCCACGCCGAGCCTCGAGTGAATTTAGACCTTTTTTTCTTTTTCTTTTTTGCACTGGTGATGGCTAGGTAGGGGAGAACATACTGTACCTAGATACTGTGATTTACAAGCTTTCTGTTGTTCTAGGCTCTCATCAGACTCATTAGACTGTGTGAGGTTGTTTGAGGAATCAGGCTACTGAAGCAACAAGGCATGGCTCTGACTGTCTGCTGCCATCACACTGATAGCAGTGAAATGTCAACACGCATGATCAGGCGCTCTCTCAGCACTCGCTCGGAGACAGATGCTCACGCTCTGTCATGCACACACTTGAACTCGCACCCTCCCTCACACACAGACACACACACGCGTGCATTTCTAACTCTGGCTACTCGCACAAAGCAGATTGCAGTGCAATCGAGCCAGGCTAAAGCAATGTTCGGCGTTTTAATTAGCTACAGTAGCTAAAGCAACGTTTATGCACAAGAAGGGAAACAAATGCTCTCTCTCTCTCTCTCATGGGTCTGTTTGTTTTGAAGGCTGACTTCTGCTGACTTCGTAAATAGCGAACTAACAGATTTTACAGTAATACAATAATACAAACCACGTACACATTCTAATTGCTTCCCTTATCTAATTTCCAGCTAACGTTCTTTCACTCCTTCTGTGTACTCCTCCGATATCTTGGTCATGTATCATATTCACACTTTCATTAAGGCTTATGCATGACTCATTTCTTTGTATCTTTTCACACTGAATGACTCAACTGAGGTGCTGCATCTTTTATTTACACTAGATGGAACGCCATGGAGGTTCGCTCTCACGCTTTACAGGACATGAAATTCTTATCGGGTTTTCTTAACTGGGGAGGTGGTGTTTAGGGTCTGGGTTCTGAGCTCCCCTTGTGACGAGCACACCAGGAAACTTTTGACTTTTGACGAAGTCGTTTCTTTTGTTGTACCGACTTCGAAGGACAGATTGCTGTTTGCACACCTAGTAAAACTCCTC
>JAQMYL010000035.1:8507530-8520135 GCA_030014365.1 Clarias pachynema
TAGGACATGAGTATGATGTGAAACATTCAACAACAAAAAAAAAGAATATAAGAAATAGTAACTTTTAAAAAACTAGGGCTGATAACGTTTGAGGAAGGTGGATAGGATTAGTGATTTCCTACTCTTCAGGTTCTTTTCAGCTGAGATGGAGCGAAGTGGTAGAGCAGCATGATTTTTTCCTAAAATGTATCAAGGCTACAAACTACTGTACATGCTCAGAATCATTTTTTGTCTGTTCTTACAGAGGTGCAGGAGCCATATGCGGTGGTTGTGTTACTGGAAAAGGATTTCATCGTGGTTGATCTGACACAGAGCAAGTAAGTACACACACACTCTCACACAACACGCCGTACACACCTCTGACCTGCGGTAACATCTCTCAACACCCAAGTGAAATTCACCTGACATGTTCATAAAGAACCACAGTGCAAAACATGATCGCGAGTGTGTGTGTGGCAATTCGTCAAATGATCCATCACTCAGCATCAGCCCCAGGTGTCAATTAAACATGATGTTTTCATGAGAGGGAGACAAGGTCAACCTAGTGTACACACTGTTTTAAAGTCGCACTCTAGAGAGACTAAACACCAGCTGTTCACTTTGCTGCAAAGCTGCTCAATATACACAAACGTCTCTCTTTGAAAAGTTGGTTTACTCCACTTTTAAATGAAGTGTCTCTGAGGAAGACTATGATTTTCTCTTTATCTACTGTTGCTAAGAAATGATTTCGTTGTGCAACAACCAGCCTCACGCTAGCTTAGTCTCATCCCTGTTTGTTCAGCGAGCTTTAGGGATGGTAAATCCATGGCTCCTTTCTAATTGGGTTAATGTTGGTCTTGTGGGCATAATGTGTAGTGAAATGTATGAACAATTTGTTTTTCTGTTGTGTCCATAAACTTCCCTAGAATTTCTCTCGTTTCTTTGCAAAGTATAAAATTCTTGCTTATATCTTGTTTGTTTCTGCTAGTGGATTTAATATAATCCAGGTATTCAAGATTATTGCCTATAAAATCACAGCTTGTTTGTTGTTTTTCTATTTTTACCAGTTTCCCTATTTTTGAGAACCCCTACCCCATGGACATCCATGAGTCTCCAGTCACATGCACAGCTTATTTTGCTGACTGTCCCCCTGACATCATCCCTGTGCTGTACTCCATAGGAGCGAAACACAAAAAGACTGGTTACAGTCACAAGGTAACCCAGCTAAGCTTTACCTATTCTTTCATGCACTGTTATGCTATATACCTAATTAACCACCTTTCAGTATAGATCGTCAGTATGTACCCAATTACGAGCTCTCAATACTGCTGCTTTTGCCTTTGCATGTGCACCATGATTCTGAAAATAGCACCATTACGGTTTACGCAGGATCTCAAACCTAGGACAAAAAAGTCCAGGTCTAAATGCGGCCAACCATATAATAATATTTGTATAACAAGTAGGCGAATTGAAATGTTCCTATCTGGTTCCTATCATACTAGAGATAATGCCTGAGCTTTCTTTGGCAGACAAGGTCAGATGGGTTTATTGATCATCATTGCACAGCCATATATAGATGAATGTGTGGGACATGTGTGAGAAGCCACTGGACAATCAGTCAATCACTATCAGGGGATTGTTTTGCACATACAGAGTGATGATTTGAGCATGTGGTTCAATCACATCTTGTACTCAGAAATATGACATGGACATGGTATTAGTATCTGCATCACACTGACTCACAGTCCATATGCCTGACAAGAGCAAGCTGGTTGGATGGCTGGTTATTAATATAATTGATAAGGACACTGAGATGAAAAATAACCCCCAAAATATCCATATTAGTTTTTTTCAATTCATCATTTTTGTCTACCAAACGATAACATAAAAAATGCAGCATGTTGTTTATTATCTGTGGACAGCGTAATTCAAAGAAGCATTGATGGAAGCATTGAGGATGGTGTTACATTTTGAGTAATACTGACAAAGGCTATACAATAAATTTCAGTTTGAATGTAAACAAGCACATTCTGTACTTAGCTTCCTTCGATTGGATAATTACTGCACTTAGTAGCTAGCAAAAACGTCTTTTTATTTGAACTAATGCAATGAGTAGCTTTTCATTTCTTAAACTCTGTCAGAGGATGCATCCCATGGTCATGAAAAAGATGTGTTTCAGGAGTGTCTGCATCAAGCAAAGAAAGCAACTAAGGAGATTAGTTGGAGAGATAGTATAGTTCCATCAGATATGCAAAAGAAATGTGGTTGGGGCAATAATGTTGTTGTATTTTTGAGCAATAAAAAAGAGGTCATGTGGTCTGATAGTCCTGATCCATCCTATTCCAGAGTGATGGGAGCATGGTGCAGACTGTTTAAGCCTCGGAAGGCAGTGTTATGCTCTGGGGTTGCTTCAGTTGGTCAGGTCTAGGCTCAGCAATGTTATTTGGAAAAAAAATGAAGTCAGCTGACGACCTGAAGGCACTCAAGGCACTTTTTGGTATATTCAGCAACTAAATGGCCCATCGTGATGGACTGAAATAAGAATAAAAGTAAAGACTACACATACTGTAGTATAGTGAAGATTTTCTGCCAAACGAGAAAATAAGATGGGAGAATAAAGACTGATGAAGCTAGAGAAAGAAGATCAAGAACAGAAGATGCAAGGCTCTCTGCATAGGTTTGCACATGACACTCAATGTTTCCAAAGATTTTATTCTTGCTATAATATCTAATCATGTACAGATATTGATTTGCAAAGGGCAGTGTAATGGTTTGAGAAACTGGCAGGTGTGAAGAGAGACAACGCATCCTTAAATGCGTGTGTAAGAACCTGAACAGAACCTACAGTACACTCGTCAGTCTGAAAGGGTTAACATCAGTAAATTGCTAATTATGTTCTCAGTCATTTTTATCTGCCTTGTAGGCTGAAACACCAAGCTGCGTTTAGAAATTTGTTTGTAATTACGCAGCACCGTATGACTGTGCTGTTATTATTCCACACACACTGGGGCGAGGTGGTTAGAGGTGGATGTGGATAATGATAATAATTGCACTGCTTTTTACGTTATTTGTTTTGCTTGGCAGGAGTGGCCAGTGAGTGGTGGTACTTGGACACTTGGTTCTCAAACATATCCTGAGATCATTATCACAGGGTAAGTCTATGTTTGTGTATATATATATATATACCACCATATATACCCATATATACCACCATTATCTTTAATGCTATAAAGAGAAGCATTAGCTTATTTAGGTTTACTGTACTCGGATTCACCACACGCATAAAAACCCTCTGTGGTAAGAAATAGCCTGATTCTGAGTATCTATGGATTTAGTTTCTTTTCATATGAAGTCAATAAAGCGCCCCTCCAGCTTGCTTCATTGGTAAATGGATCACATTTGGCAGCTTTAATTCAATTGTGATATCGACCATGCATGCTGTGCGGCCTCTTTCTCTCTTTCTGCCCTTCTTCTTCTTTTTTTGTCCCCTTGCGACCCGAGACCGATCAGGACACAATCCAGCTCATTCACTTACTTTTTGTCCTACCTCTTCATTGCCTTTGCGCAGACATGCAGACGGATCGATAAAGTTTTGGGACGCCACAGCCAGTAAGTGCCTTAACCTTTAACCGCACATTGCCACCTGTCTGTGTTAGTCAGTTTCTCACTCTTTGAGGTCCATGTCAAACCTTTTAAGAAAGTTCTCTTTACAAAATCGACAAAAGCAAAAACTTTTATAAACCATTATACTGAGTGTATAAGAACCAAAACCTATTTGGTCAGTGCAAGAGGATTAAAGCATTATTTGGACATTTATCCTTTAATTTAAAAAAAATTATGAAAGAAAAATCAAGTCATATGTGACCTTCAATTGTTACATAAGATTATTGATCACAATATTTATATCAGCAGTCAGTCAGAGTAGATAATTAAAGAACCTGCATTAAGGGCTTCTCCCTGCTTCAGTCACGCTGCAGATGCTTTACAAGCTGAAGACATCTAAGGTGTTTGAGAAGGTGAAGGGCAGCGAGGGGGGCCGCAGTGCCGAGCTGGTGGAGGAAGATCCCTACGCAGTGCAGATGGTCAGCTGGTGTCCCCAAAGCCGCATCTTCTGTGTGGTGGGCATCAGTGCCCATGTCATATTGTTCCGCTTCAGCAAGCATGACGCCAACACTACTATCACGGTAAGAATGTGCATGTAGGGGAAAATTCTGCATGTGTGTGCAAGCTTGTTCGAATTGTATTATGTGTACTCCTACCTTACACTATATGTGTTTACGTGGACTCTAAGATTTCACTCACAATGGGAATAATACTGTAGCCCAACTGGAATAAAAATGCATCATGTAAACCTTCAATAATCTGTTTAATATGTAAATATTAGCCATGTAAACACCTGATCTGATCGAATCTTTCTTGTTGGAATAAATATATACTTTCTGCACATATTTGCCCCACCTGTGGGGTAACATTACTGTAGGTCACGTGACGAGTTTCCCAGGAAGGAAATTTTTCGTCAGTAAACTTAGCGAGACCAACTCTCTCCTTTCAGTATTTACTTTCATTCACTGGATCTCTGGCTGAGGAAGGAGCGCTGATTGGCTCATCATTTCATACGGAAATAAATAAATTGAACAATTCTATTTTATTCTATTATACGTATAATAGAATTGAATAAAATAGAATAGAATAAAATAGAATTGTTCAATTGAAACATTATTGAAACTTTATGCATGTTTAGGAATTATACACACACTTTTGCTTTAAACTCTAATTAATGCCTATAAAGTCCACTTTGTTTAAACTGCATTAACATATAAGCATATTGTAAAAGAATATATAAAGAAATAGATATATTTAATTAAATTCAATATATTATGAAGTATATTGTTGAATATAAAATTACATACTGTACATTAAGATATACATTTGTATATATATATATAACATTATAAAATCTTTTCAATTTACCAGTAAATCAGAACACTAAATCATTTAATATATTGACAGTTAATACAGAATATAGAGAAATATATTTTCTTTACGTAAGGGTCTAACTAATATACAGTATATGAGACTATAGGGGATATATTAGCAAGTCATGTAACCAAACATAATGCAGAAGGTGGGATTTTTCAGACAAAAAGGGAAGCCTACACTTACCTCAAAGTTGGAGAAAAATCCTTCTTCTTCTTCTTAGTCATTTTTTTTTAGCACAAATTAAACTCTCCATATTGGTCAGAAAACGCAGGTTGAAAAAAGTTATGTTCTGATTAAATGCTTTATGCGTAAAAACACACATCTTATCAGATCAGCGTCTGTGTATACAGTTAAGACGGAATCTTTAATAGGAATTATTATAATCGGATTGAAGAAAAACTCTCCACGTAAATGTAGCTGCTGATGAACTTGTAATAAAAGATTTCTGTCTCTTTCAAGAAAATGTCTGGTGTGTGTTTGTGTCGTCCTAGGCCCTGGAGGTGCGCCTGCAGTGTGAGATGGAGGATGTAATCTCACCATCCGACACAGAGAACGCGGTGTGTGTGACTGACGTGGGCACTCACTCTCCACAGCCACCCAGCCCACGCAGTAACACTCCGGATAGTGTGAGAGACAGCATCCCCTGCCTAAAGTGAGTGACAAGTCACCTAACCTTTTATGAGGGGTAGTGTGTTAGTTGGAGCGTTCTCCTGATTTAGTTGTTGCCAACACCCCCTGTCCCATTACCTTATCACATGACAGGTACAAAATTAGGGTGAGGCTGTGTCTCATCCTCGAAGTGCCTGTGATTGGTTAGTGTCACATTAATTGACAGACGGAAGGAGAAACGAGGATTTTCTCTTCCAGAAGGCAGCGCCAATTATCTCAGTATCTGGAACCCACAGCTACAGACGGCGTTTGGCGTTATTGGGATTCAAACGCATGATCTCCTGACAAACTTGGCAAAGGCCTTAGACAGTTTCAAACTCGGATCATTTTTTTTCTTCCATATTCAACAGTCAATTTATTTGTGTCTTTCTCAGGGTAAAAGATCGCATGATCTGGATGCCCCCTGGTTACCAGGCTAATCTTGTTATCCAGTTGCTATGGGTTGACGGAGAACCACCACAGCAAATCACCAGCCTGGATATAAACTCCGCCTACGGCCTGTGAGTAGCCCCTTTGGCACGTGGTTTACCTTGAGTCTTTCTGTTGCTTTGTCTTTGTCTGCTTTTCAACCTGTACTCTGCACTAAGACGATGTTTACTAATTCATCCATTCATCTTCAGTAAGAGGGTTGCCCTTGTCAAGGATGCTGTGGAACTGCACATTATTCAGGAATGCACTCCAATCCATCATTGGCCACCATGCACACACACACAAATTCACGCTACATGCAATTATGTTGATTCAACTTTACACAGGCATGTGTTTGGGAGGTGGAAGAAAACCCAGGGGGAATTCCATAAAGACGTGGTGAGACGTGCAGAATGCCAAACAGGCGGTGAGCTTAAGTCGAGATGGAGCCGGGGCCCTAGGAGCTGGCCCTCTGTTCAATAATGTATACTACTAATATAATAAATGCTGCAGGTTGATGTAATCTAACAAATGGACACAGTACTCTTGTTGAATGTGAAAAGAAACTTGTCCTAACCCTTTGAATAATCCATAAAAGCTCGAGACATTCTTCGTTCAACCTTGATCAAGCGATCGCAATGGCAGCCAATATACTGTACAAAGCTTTTTGAATTTTAATGAGCTCTGCTCAGCAAATTCAGCCACCCACGACCATTTACAAACTACGGACATAAACACTGCTTGTCTGAGCCAATCATTTTCGTAAAATGACAGGAGTGGGCGGGGCCTCCAGACAGCGGCCTCTGTTTGTGTTCCTCTTTTCAGATTGCTATGTTATTTACTGATGATTTGGCTGTCATGTGATTGCACGTGTGTGTGTGTGTGTATGTGGGTGTGTTTGTGTGTAGGTTAGCTTTAGGTAACTGTAACGGTCTGGCAGTGGTGGATTATCTGCAGAAGACAGTGGTAGTGTGCATGAGCACTCTGGAGCTGTACGGCTCGGCTGACCCCTTCCAACGCCTCACGCGTTCCCCCCGCAAGAACCGCCAGTCCACGTCAGGTACACACACACACACACACACACACATTCTGTTACATAGCAGACTTACAAATATGTAGTGTCACTTCACTGTCTTGTCTCTCAGCTTTCTGTCAGTCTTCTGTCTCCTCCCGCCACACTCCCACATAATTAACACTCGCTCACATCCACATGATCCGAAACACTCCCTCATTTCCTGACTGCATGAGACACGGGCCGCAGTTACGGATTTGCATTCTCTGCATGTTGTCCATTTTGATATCCTGCTTGAGCACGACTTCTGACAGAGCCACAAGCTCATACTGTCACAAGGACGCACTTCTACTAATCCGAACTGATCCCTTTACCGCTCTGCTCTTCCTCTTCGTCCCAACCCTCGTTTCGCACCGACGCACATACAGTCCAGATACGCTCACCTGCATGCACGTAACACCGGTGTGCAGGCTCGTAGAGCAGAGGAAAAAGAAGACACAAAGTCATCCGAGTTCAAGAATGTGTCTCGCTCTTTATCTGAAGGAGTCTGCTGAGAAGCCGCCATGCCGACTCCTTTCACAGCAGTTGCCCGGATTTGTTTGTTCAGGCATCCGAATCTTTAGAAACTAAAGAGCCGAGAGCCGGCATGACGCTCAGCGTGGAGATGCAGAGGTGGGCAGAAGGGTCATTTGGTCCTGGCAAGCGGTGCTTTTGATCCTCTGCTTATGTAAGCTCTTAAATAGAGAGAGACGTTGGTTTAGCACTCACCCACACCCTGTGCTTGTTAGTCAGGAGGGAAAGAAGGAAAGAAAGAAACTAAGTAAATGAGAACATTGCACTTTTTCTTTTTTAAACTCGGCTTTTTTTTCTTTGCATAAGGACATAAAGGATGAGAGAGACGATCTGTTCATGCCATGTTCTTCTCCATGTGTGATACTTTGCTCTTGTAGCTGTTTACACTTTTATATGTCTCTGTCAGTCCAGCCCTGAAACATCATTAGAAAGTAGTAGACTTGTTCCGGACGAATATATCACTAATACATACTTCACTATTTGAAAGAGTTGTACTTTTTACCTTATTAATAATGAATGTTTCCCCCCCCCCTGTGTTTTAAATGAATATTCTTAAAAAGTCACATTTATGGTAGATATTAAAAACACTCCAGTGTGTAGTTTGTCTGAAGTCAGGGACAGAGTTTAGTATTTCTCTGTATCCTGTTTCTCTCTCTCTCTTTCTGTCTCTCTTTCGCTCTCTCTCTCTCACACACACACACATACACACACGCACAAAAACACAGAATCACAGGCTTCTCATTCTTACTTTTCACAGTTCTGTTCCTTTATTTATTTATTTTTTCTTTTCCTCCTCTCACCCATTTATTAAACAGTGAACTTGGTCTTGCTGCGACCGTGGTCACACTCCTCTTTTTCATGCGGAGCCTTTTTTTGTTTTTCTCTCCTCTCCTCTTCTCTTCTCTCCTTTCCTCTCCCTCCCTATCACTCTCTCTCTCTCTCTCTCTCTCTTTGTCTCTCTCTTTCTCTCGTGGGTGGCGGTGCTTGGGCATGGGGGCGCTGTCACAGACTTTTGCATGCGTGGCCTGTCTAACTTTTATTCAGATTCAAAGAAACGGATCCGTACCTCCTACCAGAGTAAGTTGACTGGAGAAGCCGCCATGGGCGTGGTGGGGATGAAGTGGCTACAGATTGCAAGGGAGGGAGAGTGGGGGGTACATGAGGTGATTGGATGTTTATTGATTGATTAATAGAATGAATAAATGATGCCAATATTCTGTTTGAAATTAGGATGGAAATATGATATGCCCAATGCAGTATGTGTGTGTAAGAGTATTGTTATTGTTATTTATTTTTTAAATTAAGAGAATTATTTAAATAATTAAGATTAATAAATGGAATAATTATTAAAATAACTAAGCCTGAATTAAATTAATTCTTAATTACAAGAGTGTTTTGCCAAAAGGTTTCAGCCACAACCTCTTACGACTACATTTGTTAACATGATCTTTTTCTACTAAACATTTTGCTGCAATTTTCATAGTTTCAAGCTATCGGTGCTGATTTGATTTTTTTATGTTATACATACTGTATAATACAGAAAATTTGTGTGCCAAAGAAAAAAAAATCTGTAGTGTCCGTAACCATGTCAAATTCATGTTTCTTAACAATTTTGCATTTTAAAATAATACACTTTCTCAGGCTTATGTCTTTTCATGTGAAATCAAATTTGGCCAAGTTTCATCTGAATGACAATTATGATCATTAAAAGGCTTGAATTCGTAGAGGTTACGGACACTACAGTACATACAAGGATGTGAAATTGTATTTAACAAATAAAAATATAACAGTGTATGCATATTTACAAAAAACAAAGCACGGATCGGGAGATAAGAAGCATTAAGTGTTATGAAAAATGGTGTTATATGATCCTATCTGAAAATTCACTTTTTCACCTAGATGCTTTGGGCATATGTTAGAGATGCACTGAGCTACATATTACAGAATGCAAAGCACTAAGAACAGTACAATATCCTTTTATTAATCATGTATCCTACATAAATCATAAGGAATTATTTACAGTTTTCATTCTATTATGAACGTGTCAATAGTATTATAGCAACAACAACAACAAAAAAAACCCTCAACATCCAGTCACCTCATAATCTGTATTCTTGCAAATCATTTGTCTTGTGTTAGAGAACCAATCAGGGTTTAGAAATTCTCCAGGCAAATTAATAATACATTTCAAAAGTCTAATGATTTGTCAAAGTAACAAAGAACCAGAGCACAAATTCACACAATTCTTGCAGGCTTGATTAATCAATAATTGATAATTAATTTCATTGTCAAGTGCTGAGCAATTTGAAAACTATCTTTATAGCTGGTGGGGAACCTTCAATTTGACCATATTTCCGTATAAAGAAGTCGTTCTTTTTAAGGCACATCACACTTGTTATGGATAGAAGTTCTGCTTCAGTGTGAGTTTTCCTCAACCCTGATTGTGGTGTTTGCTGTGCTTGTAACTAAATGAGGCTTGCATTGCATTCAGGCTAGATATAAATACATGAATATAAATGCATGCATTAATTTAAGAGTTAGTCTTATGGTAATGCTCCTCTTGTGGGAAATGTTCTCTCTCACACACACACACACACACACACACACACACACACACACACACACACATACACACACACAATCTCTTACTCTCACATCCCTATGATACAGTATATACTATCTAACGTGACAGACACTGGTGCAGTGCAGGCCTCGTCATATTTGTGCAGTCAGCATTTACTCACACATGTTCACACACTGGCCCTATGATGTGGTTGTGCATGGTTGTTTCTGGAGGGTTCATTCGTCTTCACCGTTACTGTGTATACTTTAACATACAGGTACAATCACATTTACAGTCCTGTCATAAACCTCAGTTTTATATCACAATACGGTGACATATTTAATTGGGTAACAATGGGTATGCGTAAAATTTAAAATGAAGTCAGAAAGATTCCCAAACAGATCTCTATGTACTCCAGAATTATAGGTGCACCGCTCTATCATCATTATTATGAAATAATCTGATCTTTTTGTTAGTTTGTTTTATTTGTGTGAAGTCACTTGCTCTATTTGTCTACTTCCTTTTCCTGTGTTCCACTTTCTCTGTTCTCTGATTGGCTGCGAAAGGCCTTACCGAACTTTCCGATAACCAGGTATCTTTGGACCTGGAAAGGAGCAAATCACCCACCTCAGGTAACCACGCCCACATTTAACTTGAAAGCCACACCCACTTTATTATAGAGAGGTAAAGATAATCGGCTTTGCTTTAATAATTGACTACACAGCAAAATGGAGAGTCTGTCCTGCTTCAATGTATACACACACAACACACACACACACACACACACACACACACACACACACACAATTTTAATGTAACATCTTTAATACTACAAGTATTTCACTGAGGTTTTCAGCTTGCCTTCTGAAATTTCTTTAGAAATGCATTGCATTTTCACACTTTGATCAGTCTACAAATTTCAATTAATTTCATCAAAAGAAGCATTTAATCATTATTTCCATTTTTTTTTTTTTTTTGCGCTGCATATTGCATTGATATTGCATATCTTTTCCTACAACCCTTTTTAACGGCTCTTTCATTTCGCTTCTTAATTTCTGTGGCTTTTCACTCATTCTTCAGCTCTCCCTTCATCACTTTATATCCTCCTGTGTTTTATGTTGGCCTTTTATAGCATTTGCTGAATTTCCCAAGGATATGGCAGCTTTGATGCTTGCTGCTTGATGCATCTAAATTGAAACCTCACTTTTCTTTCTTTTTTAAGGCAATAAATTACCTATTTTGTTTGTCTGTTCTCTCTCTCTCCATCTCCCCCTTTGTGTGTGTGTGTGTGTTTCTGACTGTAGCAATCAAGGCCTTGGTAGATTTACTCTCTGTACTGTGTCTTGAATATTGTGACTGCAGGGGACGACGAGCAAAGCTCTGCAGCTAATGGTTAAAACCAGAGATGTAGTGAAACAAGAGTGTGTGCGTGCACGTGTGTGTGGGGGAGCGGATGGAGGTAGGCGGTTGCCACCTATGTGTGTTCATGTGTAGGTGTTTAAGTGTCTCAACAACAGTGTATTAAATAAGTATTATGTGTGGGAAAGGGAGTCAAGGGCAGATGTGTTTCAAAAATCATCACTCATTTTGTGAAACATTATATTAAGAGGACGCTGCCATGAATCTTTCATCGTGCTATGATTTTACTTCCTTTTTTTATTTCTTGCAGTCCTCACTATGAATCTGCAAGGAGCTCAGGGCCAGAGAAGATGAATTATGAATGAAAGCAATACTTGAGCAGCTGTTGCTTTTTTGTCGAGCATGTGTTTTTAGCATGGATCCAAAAGGACGGTTCCGTTTTTAGGGTTATTTTAGTGCACTCTACATGATTTCAGTCCTGCGTTCCTACAGTACGTAGTTCCTAGACTACTGTCTACCCCCAAAGCTTGGGAACTACACGCTGAGTGATCGCTGATCCTCTGAGAATGTTGGAGCAAGTATGTTTAAACAGCAGCGAATGAGAGTCTAAGAGGAAACCAAATTAATTTTGCTGTCACGCACAGCAGATCCATGAATCCATTTTATCATCTATTAGTGTGGGAGTAAATGGAAATTCCAAAATGGCAAAACAATAATAACTCTTTGATGAGGAATTATTTAACATGTACTACACAAATGGTTGTTAGGAACAGCAAAAAAAACCCAAAAAAAACAAAAACAAAAAAACATTATTCCTGGCAGCAAACAAAATAAAATTAGTTATCTATCTTTCTCCGGTTCTCTTTGCAGAACAATCCTCACTGCTTTCAGCTCCCAACTAATATTTCCTCCCTGTTTTACCTTGTTTATCTTTTTTTTGTTTACGAATGAAATATTGACAAAGTCAAATGATATGAGATTTATATATATATTATATATAATATATATATATATATATATATATATATATTTTTTTTTTTTTTTTTTTTTTTTTTTGATTAA
>JAQMYL010000035.1:8527558-8556659 GCA_030014365.1 Clarias pachynema
AATTTCTAACTTAGATATATTTATGTAAACGTACAAACTTGATTATTTATTGTTGATTACACAGATTTAATAATGCTACATTTACAACATCTCAGAGTTATTTTTTTCAGTGTGGTCACTGTGTAGCTTAACAAAAAACATCCATCTGAAACTGGTCAGATACAGGGACTGGACTGAAAATAAAACCAAAAATTGCCAAAAATGAGCGCCAAAACGTCCTTCAAGAAGCCTGGAGAATTATTCTTCAAGCTGCATTAAAAATCACAGGAAGCAAAATCTCTCGGGGAGCAAAATATGAAGAAATGAGGGTTGGCTCAAAATCATTGTACAGTACTGTGTTTTACTAATCACTAATCTCATAATCACTGCCACTGGAAGTTTTTAAGCAGTGAGGCATTCAGACTAAATAGCATTCATAAAACACATACTCTTATGATTAAATTTTATTTCGTATAGAAGTTAAATATATATAAATTAACAGTGGTTTAGCTCTAATGAGCCATGGTGAGCCAGGCGACGGTGGCAATGATGTGGAATCTTGAGAAGAACCAGACTCCAATGGGAATCCATCCCCATTTGGGTGATACTGAGAAGTGTGATCATAAATACATCTATTCTATAACTGTGAACTATAAAGTCAAAAGTGCAATTGTACAAGAGGAAATTCATTTTAGTTATCATGAAGTGCACTTTGTTGTGGTTTCCAACTGTTGACTGATTGAGACTGATTAAGTTTGAACAAAACCATTTGTTCACTTCCCAGAACAGTGCTGCTTTCTACATACAGGAACTGGCTTTTATCTTGTTGTTTAAAAAATAAAATAAAAAAACCTGTATACTTTTCTTTTCTGATATTTTCTAATATTCTTATTAAATACCTCATAGTTGACATGCTGGACTTGAAAACTTGTTGGACATAGTAAACTGTGAGGGGTATCGCTCAGCAACAGTCAATACAATATTATATTGTTGTATTGTGTAAAATATTTAGATCCAGAAGTTATTATTATGGTTATAAAATGTGATTATGTGATTATATACATTAGTGGTTCAACTCTCAAATACGAGCTGAAAAAACCGTTCTGGCTCTGGCAGCAGCCACGCTGATATACAAAGACTTCATTTAAAAACACTTGTTTTAATGATTTCTTGTTCTCCATGGTGTCTCTTTTCAGCATTATCAATCATAATATATCACACACCCAGTAACATGTTTCTGACCTTTGCTGCAAAATGCTTGCAAAATGTTGCCTTCCGAGTTATTTCTTCTTTATATAATTAATTTTTTTCCCATGAAAAAACTCTGTTAGGGTGAATGCGTGTGTATGTTTAATATGGTTTTCTTTTTTGGGGTTGTTGTTTTGTGGTTCTACTATTGTGAAAGCGCCACCAGACCACACTGAATCCTGAATTTACATTCAAGAGCAAGGAGCTCGGATCTTTTCAATGCATTTCCATTTTTTGCGAAATAAGGTTTTTGAATAAGGTTTTAGACATATGTGAGTACCTGTATGTTCCAAACAGTGGAGTAGAGTGGAATCTCTGTTTTCTGGTGTGTAAATGTGATTACGCATGGGGTAGCATGGTTAAGAATGCACCACTGCATGTATGAATGTTGATTATTTTATAAATATTTGACTTTCATTTACTTTATTCCTTACTTTTCCCTGTTTTGTTTCGTTATGTTTTATTTTTTCGTTCAGTTTGAAGCACCATTTTGCTTTTTGTTTCATGGATTAATTACCTCCTTCTTTCCTGTTTCTTTTTGTTTCAGTAAAGGGACCAGGCAGAAAGTTAAGTCTACCCACTGATCTTAAGAGTGATCTTGGTACGGTAGGCCGAAAGCGAGCAGTTTTTCTTTGAACTTTTGCCTTTCTTTTTGACTCATCTACCTTTCTCCTCATACTGTTACCAAGATCATGCTGAGGGACTTTTGTTCTTTTGTGCTTGTTGCTTTGTTCTTTTGTAAATTCCATATGTAACTCACTTTCTCTCATTGGGCAAGACTGATGAATGGCAGACACCAGTGTACGGTCTCTAAACTCATCTTTCTTTCAGTTTGTTGAATGTTTACTCTGTGTACATTTTGCAAGTGTTTACAAAGGTAGTTTGTACCTCATAATCATTCTTTACTTGGAAAAGTGTCACTCTGAAAATGTTGCTTTGACTCTATCACGGTTGGTTCATTCCTTATCCTTAAACGGCCTTGCTCCATCCAAGTCGGACCATTTTATACCTCGGCATAACCACACTTTATCCCTATTGGATCATTCTTTAAGTATAGAAAGCCTGCTCCATTGTGATTGGACCATCTTCTAGCTCTGAACAGCCATACACTGACTTGGACCATTCTCTGGTGTTGCTTCATTGTGATTGGTTCATTCCTTTATCTTTTCAAATCTACAAAATCTGTCTCTCACTAACTTTTTTTGAATTCCACTTTATGCTACTTCTCTTTTTTCTCCTGTGTGGTCGTTCTCGCATGCTTCAGTTGAGGGCTGAGCATTTTCTTTCTTTACAAATGCCTTTTACCTGCTGCGTTAGTTGTAACGATGTAATAACCACCTTCTTTCAGGAGGTATGATTTGTACGTTAAGAAAAATGGATTGAGAGGATAAAGACTTTTGTTCGACAATAAAGTTAAAACCTACCTTTGGTTTGAATGGACCAAAGAGCTAATTTGCAGGTTTTTGAGACTGTTGCAGGTTATATTTACTGAATGTAGGGTTGAAAAGGAGCTGTGAGCCCTAGCAATATAAAAAAATGCTGGTCTTGAATAGAATCCCTGACTTGTGTGGTTGTGTGTGTGTGTGTTTGTGTGCGTGTGTTTATATGATGATGCGAGTAAACCGATAGGTGTATATCTACTGTAGGTTTGGGAGATGTCCTCACACCCACAGTCCTCTATCATACACAAGTTTCCCCTGGAGTGCATTGTAACAATACTTAATTTCTTATGTCGACCTCCTAAATGCTGAATTTTATTGGAACAAGAATGTCCAGTGTATAGGTTTATGATGCAGGCCATGGGAAACAGATATGGAGACACCGGCAGCCTAGGCTTCCCTTGGGCTTTTCCTCATCCTCAGCAAACAAACAGCATTTAAGCAGAACACATAAAAAGATAAAATCTTTGCAATCTTGCATTTATTCAAGTGTCATGCCCTTAGTATTATATGGCTCTTCAATTAAGTCTCAACACATGGGACGCTTGTAATATTAATGACATTAAGTATAGGTTTATATACTGTAGGAGTAAAAAATAAAAGACATTTTATTATTTTATTGTAAATTTTTCTGCACACTATAGTACAATAATCATATACATGTAATTATTTGTACTCTCAGTGAGGATCTTTGGAGAATTTGTGGTTAATTTTGATTCCTTTGATTGTGCGTTCTTCTAAACCATACCAAATCTCTACACACAAAGCCATTTTATTTTGATCTCGCCTCTACATATTTTAAAGGAGAGACACTGAGAGAGGATGAGAAATTCCCTTTGCAATGCCAGTTTCTTGCGAATGAAAACTCTACCATTTTCAGTTTACTCTCCTCCTTTGCTTTGTCCTCTGCTTTTCTCTTTTGCATTGTTTTCTTTCTATGAGCTAGAACTAACAATCCTGCAATTACATTACATTTCTCTTTGGTGTTTTACTCTCCGTTTCTTTTTTATTTAACTTATCCAGCTTTTTTCTGTTTCCTGCTCTCTTACACCTTTCCCACTCTCTTTCTCTTTCTCTCTCTCTCTCTCTGTCTCTCTCTCTTTCTCCTTCTTCTCCTCCTCTGTTCTTCATTTCGGACTTTCCCTAGCTCACGGTTGCACTTGTGCTAATGCTTTGCCCGTTGTTTCAGATCATGTGAATGGACATTGCACTAGTCCAACTTCTCAGCCATGTGTGTCTGGGAGGCCCCGTGCTCCAGGGGCCCCTGAGGGGCCTCGTCTCACCCGCCGTGGGCCCGGACGACCGCCATTCCGCAAGGCCCAGTCAGCCGCATGCATGGAGGTCTCTTTGCCTGTATCCTCCCTCACCGAAGGTGTGTGCTTGGTCTCCATGTTACCCTATATTACCCCCCCCTCCTTATTTTTCCCTCCCCCTTCTCTCCTTACCCTCCTTTCCTTGCATGTTAACAACTCATCAGGGGATAGGAGCTAGAAAGAGGGTAGGTGGCTGGTAGCCATATTCTCTAACTGATTTATTTGATTGCTTTCTTTTTATAAACTCTCTCCTTGAGGAGAAATTGGTGACTTCAAAAGGACCTGTTGAGTGTCTGATTGGTCTATAATGAGGGAAACACAGTGCCTTTTTTAAGCACCAATTTCCTTATTTTTCACGGCAAAAACATAAACCTTTGGTAATGAGTTTTTGTGACTTTGATTCTTTACTGGTTTGTGCTACAAGCTGAATAGGCACATCCTTTAAACATATACAGCTGATCAAATTCGCTGCACAGGATTGAAATAATAATAAAATAAATAAAAAAACAAGAAAGAAAGAAAAAGAAATGCACAAACCGTACCAGAGCAAATCACAAAAATGAATCAGCTTTGTGAGCTTTGGGGGATTCTTCCATCCCTCTTATGTTTGAGACTATATTGATGATTCAAACATAAGATTGAACTAAATTACTGATATGATCCACAAGATCAGTATCATTGTGAATGTGCTTTGTCGGGTCTATTCTCTGCTGAAGCTTCCATCATAAGGCGCTTTAGATCAAATGTGCAATATTTTGTTTATTCTGTAGTCAAAGGCACACCCTAGTAAGAAGTATAGTCTTCATCCAGTTTTACACAATCTGCCAATGAAGGTTATTAGCATTAAGACAGCATTTACTGGTTGGAACTTAAAGAGTCACTATTCACAAGGAATGTGTGGAGGCCTGCTTTAAGTGACAGAAAAATTGAAAATATCCCGACTTAATTGGAATAAATTGCATGCATTCCGAATGGCACTTCAATCATTTCATGAAAAGCAAATGTGCAACGCTGACGCACAAAAATGAGAACCCTGCTGAGATCATTAACAGTGCCAGCTATAATGGCTGTAATGAAAAACATTCACACAATTGCTCAGCACGCTGCTGAATTTGGTGTCTATTTCCTGATCTGTAGTTAAAATATATCTTTAAAAGATCTACATTTTAAAAGATATGTTCCATTCATTACAGTTTGCAGAAAATAAATGCTATATCCATGCATAACGAATACTACTAATACGCAAAAAACAATATTAAAAGCAATATTGAATTAATGCAGTAATTTCTCATCATTATAACGTGGTGAGAAAAAAAAAGTGTTTAAGCTCTATACTGACAGCTTTGCTACTTGTGTTGGCATTGTGAATGTTTACGCTATTTCGCAAAATGACTGAGGATGAAATTAATTCCCGAGGTTGCTTTTCCACAATTCCAAACTGTTAGTGAGAGCAGGTCAAATTGTCTAAATATTTTATTCTTGGTTGCTTGACTCTGTGACAGCACATGCAATAATATTAGCTATGAACTGGCTATGCATTACCTACAATTTTTTTTGATTCTCACAATTTTTTAAGTACTCACAAATCACATTATGATGTGCTTTTGCCTCGGCTACTAACCATTCCAACCTCATTCCAAACGGACACAAACTATTTAAATATGAACAACCTACAAAATGATTTGCTAAGTATCGTCAAGAATTCTACAGTACTACACTACCTAGTGCACTATGTGGTAATTAATTTGAAATGCAGCCACCGAGCCTACATAGCACTGCACTGCTTGGGAATTGCTCCATCGTCCAAAATGGCAGGTTTGTAGCAGATCATAGCAGAACAGTGGCGATTCTTGTCTAATCATGACAGTTTAGGAAGGTTCGTAGTTAAATGGGGAGGATTTCTACAGTACATATTTTTGGACTCTTAAATCCATTACCAAGAGGGACAAACACCTGCTGAGACCTAATGGACCGCTATGATCCACCTACAAATAACTTACACAATGCTATGATGCTTTTCTTTTTGTTTAATTTTTTACCCAGTTGCTATATTTTAACTTTTCAAGCATGTTTGAAATTTGTTGTGATGGATCGGATTTTTCCAGAACCGCACCGAGCCCTACCAAACTGTGATGATTCTTGAGATTACACCAAATTTGGATCAAATTCAGGAACGTGGGAAAGATCCCCGAAGAGAGAATCAGCTTTATTATCATTGTGTGTGTGTGAAGTAAAAATGTGTAATGTCTTTAGTGCTCAGAAACTTTACAGTAGGTAAGTTAAGTAAGATAACTTAAATAAGTTTAAGATAATTAAGTTAATTAAGATTAAAAAAAAAAAACAAAAAAAAAAAAGTGTCCCTATACAGTGTGTATATATACAGTATATATATATATATATATATATATATATATATATATATATATATATAATTCAGGTAAAAGGATAATAACACTCCGAACACAAACATTATGAAGGTCTATAAATACTTTCGATAGACTGGTGCAAGGACGTCCTCATGAGGCTACTAATTACTTTTATATAAGTTGTTATACAGCGAGAATGGAGTCTCACAGCTCAGGGGAAGGAGCTGTTTGCTGAATTATTATTAAGTACGACACAACTGACTTAGCATACGGTGTGGCTCATGTTTGTGTGGGGAAATAATTACCTAATAATCTGCCTTTATGTGCTTGTACGTATTTACAGGAGCCATTTATTTGTGTTATTTTTTTTGTATTTTTCATTTTATGTCAACTTTCCCCACTTATTGTGCACATGCACATCAGTTATCCGAGCAGCAGATAAGGTTCTGAAACTACAACCCTGTTTTTATTTTTCGATGACATTACAGTACCACCTCAGAATGACTTTTCACTCCTCTCTGATCTTACATCAGCAATAGTTGCTCTCTCTCTCTCTCTCTCTCTCTCTCTGTTTCTGTCAGTCTCACTCTCTTCCACATACACACACACACACACTGTCTCTATACTTAATCCTGTTTACATGAAGGACACTCCACAGGACAGAGCACTCAGCAGCATACAGCGTCACCCTTGGTTCTTTTGATTGACGATAACGCCACCATCCTTCAGGTGTCTATACGGCAGAGGGCATTTATTATTAGAAGCGATTTCCAGACAGACCGAGAGCACATTAAAGGCTTGTTCAGGATCGACTTTTTTTACTTCACAGACTAGACGAAAGAGCTTTTCAGTTCTTCGCTTCCCTTTTGTATTGTACACATTTTTTCCCATTTAACTGATTTTTCCTTAAACTTTCAGACTGTCAAAGTTTTATAATGGCCGTCAGCTGTTTTTTGTTGTTGTTTTGTTTTGTGTCTGACCAGGAACCTGAGTTGTCCCAGACCAGGAACAGTCCGGTGTTTCCTTGTCCTCATGTCAGAAATTGTCCATTTAGGGACTATCCTTTGCTTCCGCAGGCTCCGTGCTGTGCTCACGTCCCTATTGCTGCACAGCTGGGTCGCTGAGATATTTAAAGGTCAATTAGCAGCGAGAAAAGCTGTAGCTAATGAGACACGCTACAGCAGGTGAGGACAGCAGGAGAGGGGTGCTCGATTTCTGATAAATATCAAGCAGGGATGGAGCATGGTGCAGTATGCACACACTGACATATATGATGTACAGTGGTTTTAGTCAAAGCCATGTGGACGCAGGACGCGAGAATTGTGTACAGATGCTGGCACAAGCAGAAATGGACAGCAATGGACACACACACACGCACACACACTCAGACATACAGTCTCCAGTAACAATGCTCAGTCAGTCGGCAGTACCACTCCCTCCAGACTCGTTATTTAAAACACGTAATGGTAATCTTATTAACAAACCTGTCATGAGCAGAACTGGCATATAAAAGCCGAGCAAAAGCTTGACATCACAATGCTTTGACTCCCCCAGGGCATGAAACCGCATCAGTAACAAGGCACAAAGCTTCAAGAGCAGACTCTATAAACGAACTCGGGTCGTATTGTGAAATTTGACATCATGAGAAAAACGGTCACTCAGATCCTGCCAGAGAAAGAATATTTATGTTGTACATCACCATAACAGAACACATCTGCTGATCTGATGATCTGATGATGTGACTAATCTCTTCACACGTTATCGGCAGCAGTAATGCGTCAAAGCTTGTTTTCAGAACATGTGTTTTGAAAGGCGTGCTAAAGGTCAGCGGTTGTGTCGGTTCGCCAGGTCCTGACACGCGTGCTCGGTTTCACTCGTGCGTGCCTCGCGTTGCTCTGCTCTCACCCGGTTTACAAAACAAGCGTTTAGCCTTTGAGCAGAACCTACACATTTTTCTCAGCGTGCAGGAAAGATCTCTGAATTCTCAGCACGTAGGCAGTACGGGAGAACCGTGGGCCGCTCTGATAACAATATCGGCCAGGCCGAGTAACTCAACACTGCACGCGCAACACAAAACCGGCCACAGACAGCAGTGTGAGCTCTGAGATTAGAGCTGTTGACAGTGAGCTTTTACCAGGGATCTAAAAGCTCGAAAGAGAAAAAGAAGCTTCCTTTCATTGTGGCTTTCTTTGAGTCAGGGATTCTGAATGGTGTTCTTTTTGAAAAACAATTTGCTTTCTTTTTTTGATTCTCTTGAACAGTTGTGTCTCCTTTCTTTCCTTCTCCGTCTCTCTGTCCAAACACTGTTTGGGTTTGTGTAAGTTTGTCTGTATTTGTGTGTGTGTGTGTGTGTGTGTGTGTTTAAATATATATATAAATATATGTGTGTATGTGTCGGATGTCTTTATTCATCATTTTGTGTTTGTGTCATTCTCCTATGTATGTCGTGTGTGTGTCTAATTCCGGTCTGTCATGTTTCACTATGTTCGGTTGTGCCATGAATATGGCGCGCTGTGCGTCTGTGCGTCGTCTGTGTGTGTACGATGGTTAGGTTACCCGTCCAGACGGGCCATGCTGCAGCAGCTGCATGGTGTCAGTATGTACTCACACGATGAGCACCACGCCACCACCTACTCCTGGACCGAGAGAGGTAAGGAGTGGACGTCCGGGGATCACGTGTAACCCCCCCGGCTCCTGTCTCGTCTCGTCACGCTCCGTCCAGTCCTGTCCCTCATCGTATTGCATCACAGTAATGCTGTCATTCGTTCAAGCTTTATCTTTTTCGTCTCCAGGTTTGGGGTTAACCATGTTGTCTTTCTTCCATTTCTGTCCCGCAGCAGTGTCATATCCACATGTGTCACATACAGTATGTCTCTAGGTGCTGGCTTGGAAACAGACATTGCCATTTCATTACATGTAGAAACGTTCGCCAAAAAGACGAACTCTTTTCTTAGAAGAAGATGAGTAGGACAATCGGCATGTCTGGATTTAATGTGATGCTTCTGAATGCACTGAATTCAAGCTTAGATTGCAATACTGATCTCACAATATGAAATGTTGATCAATTTCTATGAGTGTTCTATTTTTCCACAATGTTATCAAAAAAATTTTAATAGATGGGTTTCTGCTCTTTTTTTTTTATGGGGTCATCTTGGTACATTTCAATATTTGACCTTTGCAGTAAATGAGGCCAAACTGCTAATTTACAACTTTAAGGGAAAGAGAGAAAGAGAGAGATTCTCTGCTTTAATCAAGTGCATGAATCTAAGAAATACTTCACACTCTTGTGTGTTTGTGTACCTGTGTGTGAGGTGTGTTTGGAAAATGAAAACTCAGTCAAATTCGATCTTACAGTATGTTTCCACTGTCATGTTGTCCTGTTTGCCTGTTTGTAGTCACATATTTGTCAGTTATACAAATGATGATGTTGAAATGATGACGATGAAATGTATTTAGAGTGAATTGTATAATGTTTATATTAACTGTATCTTTCTGTTTCGCAGCTCCTATATTCTCTCCCAGTTCTTAAAGTGTACTCTCTCTCTCTCTCTCTCTCTTTTACCTTTTGCCATTTCACTTCTCACTTTCTTTCTATGTTCCCTCTCATTTTGCTCTCCCTCTCATCTCTTTCTTTCTTTCTTTCTTTCCTTCCTTCTTTCCTTTCTCGCACTCTCCTTTACTTCCTGCTCCTTTATGTTCAGAGAGTCGGGAAAATTCGTTTAGCCGATCACGGAGTTCCAGCGTCTCAAGTATAGACCGAGACACCAAAGAGGCCGTGACCACGCTGCAGTTTGCGGAGTCGTACGGCCGCAAGTCAGACGCCCTGCCCACTCCATGCCTATGGGTGGGCACCAGTTTGGGACTTGTTCTGGTGCTGCCCTTGTCCATTGCCACTGATGAACAGGAGAGGCTGGAGGAACCTGTCACGGTTGCACCCACCAGTGAGCACAAACTTCATTTGCCAGTGATATGACAGTAACATGTTAACCCGATTTCTATACTGTATATGGGCAGAATTTGCTCATATATACAGTAACCTGCCCTAAATGAAGCTATTTTGGGCCATGCATTATGGATGTACTTTCTTTAAATAGTCTTAGCCTTAGGGGCTACACCTATTTCCCCCCGAGCAACTGATAACTTTTGTATACTTTTTTAAATGAATGATTTTGAAAGTTGCAATGGCTGTTCACTTCCATGTAAACACACTTTATCTTTTCTCATTCTGCGTTCTCCCTTTTTTAAAATTTTATTCTAATTCTCTAATTCTCTTTTCACCTCTCCTCCCCAGGTACAGTCTTAATGCTCAAAGGTTCAGTCCTGCGTTTCAGTTTTCTGGACTGCACTGGAGCTTTGATCCACAGTGCACACGAGGTGTGGAGAGATCCGCATGGCGCCGAGGACCCTGATCGGCCCCGCAGGAGAAAACTGGTCAACTTTTCACCCTGTTCCTCGCAGGAAGCCAGCGGCGAGGGCCACCTGGCTGTGGTGTGCTCTGAACGCCAAGCCAAGGTCTTCCTCATGCCCTCACAGGCTTGCCTCTACGTGCACAACATCACAGAGTCATCGTTCGTGCTGCGTGCTGACATCGTGGCCGTCTCTAACAGCGTGTGCCTGGCCTGCTTCTGTGCCAACGGACATGTCATGATCCTCAGGTTCAACTTCTTGGTTACTCCATGTTTGGCAAATAAAGATTATGACATTAGGTTTTAACACTATGTTTTATTGATTATTGTATTGTTTCTCTAGTCTCGATCACATGAATTTTTTTGTTTAACTGCTTCCACTCCTATTTCGGTATTGCTGATTATAACTTCAACATTGGCCTCACTCCAACTTCGTAAATCCCTAATCCTTAGAAGCATTGATTTCCCTAATCCTAGTCCTAATTCTGAAAATAATGCGCAGACACTTTTAATCCTGGTGTTATCCCTGGATGCAATCAATAAACTGGCACTGCCAAGCAGTGATCCCTCTCAGTGCTACTTATTGAACAAAGAACAGACTATGGTCGCTGTATAGAATAACTGAAAGGCTTTTTTTTTTTTCTTATTGAGACGAAGAGACAAAAAAAAAAATCTGTTTTCAATATTGCAAACGCTTGAATTAACATCCTTTTGTTTCTGTAATTATGTCGCAGCCTGCCAAGTTTACGGCCGCTGTTGGATGTCCACTACCTGCCGCTAACAGACATGCGCATTGCTAGAACATTCTGCTTCACCAACGGCGGTCAGGCCCTCTACCTGAGCTCTCCAACAGAAATACAACGCATCACCTACAGTCAGGAGATGTCTGATAATTTGCAGGTGTGTGTATGTGTGTGTGCGTGAGCCTGTGCTGGGTGCGTGACTGGATGTGTGAGCGTGCATTTGTGTGCACGGTTTTAAAGTGTGTGTGGAGAGGGTGGTGACAGTGCCTATTGAAGTGAAATGTCATGCTTGTCAGAGATGCTTTGAGCTCTGCTGAGCTGAGCCCTGGTGCACCTTGCAAGCTGTCTCCCGCCCCCTCCTTCAGTCTAATGATGGAATAAATGAAAATATGAAGAGTTCCTGTCTGAAAAATGATTTAGTTCAAGTGGAGCCTCAAATTGTGTCCGAAAAGCAGGTGTTCCAAATCACGTTTTGCCTTCCGATTTTATAGTGCTTTTATTCACATAGTAATAAACCACATACTGTTCATACACACGCATACTTTACTCGCATAAATATGCATGGGCACAATGACAGCTTAATGACTGACCCCACTGATTTGGCTGCAGGAGATGCTTGGCGAGCTTTTCACACCCACCGAGACCCCAGAAGCGCAGAACCGAGGCTTCCTGAAGGGATTTTTCGGGGGCAACGCACAGACCTTTGACCGAGAAGAGCTCTGTAAGTGCACCTTACTGTACATTCATGTGTGTACATGTATGTGTGAGTTTACTTATGTATGACTACCTTACAAAGAGTATCGTATTATACTTGTGCATAGTCGGTGAGGCAGCAGCAGGGAAGGCTTCTCGAAGTCTGGCCCAGCATATACCCGGTCAGGGCAGCGTGGAGGGTGTACGGATAGCAGCTGGCGGGGCGGTGGGTGATCTTGCCCGAGCTCGGATTGCCCTGGATGAGAGAGGACAGAGACTAGGAGAGCTGGAGGAGAGGACAGCTCACATGATGGCCAGCGCTGAGACGTTCTCCAAACACGCTCATGAGGTAATACAGAAAGGGGAAGGACTAATTGAGTCATTGATGTGATATCACAATATGATATGACAATCAACTATTACAGCAAACAGGTTTCAGATGCCATTCAGGGTCCAGACCGAGATCATAACCAGTCCCATTAAGGAGGGGCAGAACAGGGTGGCAATTACAAGTCAGCTCAATTATAACCTCAGATCACGATCAACTCATGTAAACTTACTAAATCACTATTAAAATCATTGTAGCATCTTAGGTAATTTGACTAAATGTCTTGGGTATTAGGAACGATACACTTACTCCTGTGCTAAAGAAGTATCAAGACCAATTTGAGTAGATCATCAAGTCATATAATGTCAAATATTATGCATGGCATAGTGGTTAGCACTGTGGCCTCACACCTCCCGGGTTGAGGGTTCAAGTCCCGCCTTCGGGACTTGAGTGTGCGTAGATGTTCTCCCTGTCCTGGGTGGGTTTCCTCCCACAGTCCAAAGAAATGCAGATTAGGCAAAATGACATTTCGAAATAGCCTGTAGTGTGAGAGTGAATGCGTGAGTGTGTGCATGCTTGTGATGAACTGGAACCACGTCCAGGGTGTATCCCTCCCTGTGCTCCAGGCCGTCCACGACCCTGTACAGGATAAGCGGTATAGATAACGAGTGAGAATGAGTGTTTTTTTAAGCACCAATGGTCTAAATGTGACATCATACTAATGCATATATGCTGGTTTTCTTTGTCGTCCACAGCTTATGCTGAAATGCAAAGACAAGAAGTGGTATCAGTTTTAAAACGAGTCAGCCTGGATGCTCGCCAACCACAAGAGGGCACTCCTCTGGAACATGGACCTTCAATTTTTTCAAAGAGAGCTTAAGAGGTGCTTAGGGCTGTTCCTTCTCTCTGGGGCTGTGTATACAGGACTATACTTCTTACTCAGACTGGTTTGACAGACTGAAGACAATAACTGATGGACAGGTACCATTAGCGTTAATAACTCGGGGTGGTTCCTTCCCTCATACGTTATGGATTAGACCATCCTTCATTCATGTACAGGGGTGTGGGGTCTTCTTACAGAAGGAAGAAGTTATTATTTAAAAAAAAAAAAAAAAAAAAAAAAAACAAGACTGCATGAATCAAAAATGGATTATCTATAAAAAAATAAAACTGCCATATTCAAAAGCAGCATGTTACTTTAAAACAAAGGGAAATAAAAGAATAACATACTTTTATTTAATAATATAAGCCAATACCAGAATCCTATGACAAAAACTTTATATTTTTTGAAATAGCGATAAAAATATAAATAAAAAAGGAAAACTGTATACTTGCGTTGCTATAAGGCCAAAATTCTGTTTTTTTAATTGCTCCATACTATTTCTTCTACAATAATGTATTATTTAAAATTTTCCACCGCTCTGTCATACCATCAGTTATCCACGCGATGTTTTCCACTGTTGTGTTCTGATTACAGACATGAAAAACTATTTGAAAAACTACAGTACCACAGTGCAGAACACACAAACTACATTCCGCTCACTAACATCCTCCAAACATTATCTCACATGTAACATCACTTCACGTCACAGCACTTTCAAGACAATATATCGTACAGTATATGAAGTAGCTGCTAACACATGATCGTCCCTTGAATAACAGCTTTACTACCGAAATCAAGTTACTTCACCCTCTCCTAGAAATGTATGATGTGGTTTTAGACGTATAAGCCAGAAGTAAGCTGTACTGGGCAATATGTGCTATGAGTGTATCCGTGTGGTCTTATTTGGGTGTGTTGCTATTCATAAAGCCAATGTAATAATACATGTGCCATATTCTAGATGGGTGAAGTATCTTTCCTGTAAACTAGCGATGAACTTATTCTGTCCGTGGTTGATATTCGAAGCTGTTACCTGTAGATTAATCTCATTCGAAGAGTTCTCCTGATCATCTTGTGTCTGTTACGGTACACTACAGTTTCAAATGTTTGTTCCTTTAATTGGGTGCGATTCAACTTAGAATTTTCTGCCGACCTGTTAGGTCATTGTTGTTTTTTTTTTGTTTTGTTTTGTTTCCTGAACTTTTCTGGAGAGTCAGAGAGAGATGTACCTCAGTCTAAAGATATCGTACGGGAATACCGTTGCCAAATCCATGAAGCTTGAACAGGAATGTCTGTCAGTAGTTTGAGGGCAGAGGATTGTGTATTTGTCTTTTCTGATTTGAATGTGTACGTATAAAGGTGGCGAAGACTGAGCCATCGGGATGTGACATGAAAATTTGTGGTCTCTGAGCAGTGTCTTTAATATGTATGTAAGAAAGTGTTGTGGGAAGCATAGAGAGCCTTGCACAATAAGGCAATCTTGCTCACACAAGTATTCGCCTACTTATGAGCGAAATTAATCTGAATCTCATTTTAAATGAAACATTAAATGTATTTGGTTTAATGCGCTCTTTGGCCTGTTGTGCTTGTATAAGACATTTTGTTTATCTTTTATGCTTTCCAAAAATCCAATCCCATCTCTCTTCATGTCTCCTGCACTTCCACTCTGTATATAAAATGGACGAAGCATTCATACATGCAACGTCCAAGTCAAAATCAGATAAGTATTTCATCTCTGCTGAGGCTGTACACAAAGCAAAACCTGTTATCGAAATATTATATATTCAAGGACAATTTAGTCAAAGAAGAAAAAAAAAAAATCACCCACACACACACACACACGCAAATAAAAGCTAGCATGGCTGCGAAATTTATCAAGGGCATGAAAGCCAGCAGTTAGATTTAACTATCCCTTTAAAAGTTTTTAAATGTTGGAGTGAGCTGCTCCAAACTTAATATAATACATCAGTGTTAACCAAGTAAACACACATGCCCATGTTAATAGCCATGTCATTCTATAGAAAAATCACCGCTATGACCGTCCGTCATTCCAACGCTAAAAGAAAGTGCATATATCTAATAAAGATTTGCGACGGTCAGAGTACTCGATCCTTATCATGTTTGTTTTTAAAATAAAAAATACAGGGTGTTATGTTTCTATGTTCTCAGCTTTTATACTAAAAATGTACAGTTGAACCTGAAGAGAGTTGGGAGAAATGTCATACTATGAACTCATGTGATTTCTTCTGTAAATGTTTTACCTGTTGAAAGATGGTACTGCGTCGAAAATTCTGAATGTAGTTCTCTAGTCCTCCCTCTGTCCCAAACTCTGAACCGCTCTTCTCTACAGAGAATGCGGCACCATCCGTCTTGTTTAAATGGATACTACCACTTTTTTTGTTCTTATCAATATTACAGTAGTATTATAGAGGTTACTGGAATTAAAAGAAAAATCATGAATCATATGTTGATGCTAATCAAATTGAAATAAACATTGATTGATGTACTCATGGCAACGTGAGATTGATTTGTTTCTGACACAATATGTTTTGTTTAAATTAAAAATCTAATTAAATATTGGAAATTTGTGTCATTGATTGTCAGGGTTATTATTTGTGTGTGTTGTTTGTTTACTTGTATGTTTGTAATAATCAAAGAATCACACATCATATCTAGACCTCAGATCAACTTTTAAAAAAAGTAAAGTAAAAGAGTAATATTTAAAGAATAATTGGGAGCGTCTGATTGGTTGAGAGCCCTGCATGACAATTTGTCACTAGATTAGCTTACACCTTTAGTAACTTTATCAAAAAAAAAAAAAGAGCTAGGGGAAATCTCTCAACTTTTTGTTGTTAGAAACTATATTTATAACTTACATAAGTTCTGCAGATCATATTACAGCTGCTGGTTATACATACTGGACAAAAGAGTGTGTAAAGCCTAAATAGTACTTATACATGCAAATGTTTTCAATGATCAGTAAATGCACAATTATCCATGTCCCACCAATGCAGTTTTTTGTTCTTTGTTTCAAAATCTCTCTCACTCAGTTATATTTACAAGTAATAAATCTGAGATATTCCATATAAAACCATTTTATTTCATGTCTTTTTCACAATTACTCAGTAACACTACTTCTTTATATTCATGACAATATATGTTTTTAGAAATAAGATATAAATTTGGAAAATTCTGGGGGACACAGTGGTGGTTAGCACTGTTGCCTCACACCACCAGAAATGCATTGCAGACTGATTGGTGTTTCCACATTGCCCATTGTGTGGGATTGGGTGTGTGTCACATCCAGGGACACACACACCCAACCTTGTGGCCTGAGCCCTCTGGGATAGGCTTCAGGCCCATGCATGGAAACCCGACACAGAATAAACTGTATGGTAAAATTAAAGAATAAAAGAAGGAATCAATCAGTGGATGGATGAAAAGATAGATGGATAAATGGATAAATGAATAAAAGAATGAATGTGTGAAGAACGAAAACATACCCATCAAGGCTACAGCTACCAACCAGGGAGGAAAAAGACTATCATGTGTTTCCCCCGAGTCATGTAACACCGGCCAACCAAGTCTTTAGAAAAGATTCCTTCTTCATGTTTTGATATTAGTCTCCAGCATCATCTGACGACTGACTATTAGCTTTCTTATGAAAAGTGTTGGCAATGCTGGAGGAATACCAAACTGGAAATTGATCACTTAGCATTGCAAATTGTGCCTCAAGTGTTGATGGGTTACTGAGCAAGAGATCAATGTTTAAGCCTCAGCACTGCCAAGCAACCACTATTGGGCAAGTCCCTTAAGACTTTGTGACCCAGGGTTGCTGTATCATACTGATGCTGCATTCTGACCTCAGCTTCCTTAAAAGCTGGCACATGCACATTAAAGAATTTCAAAGTGCTGTAATGTATATATGACAAATAAAGGCATTTTGACTACCATGTCTAAAATAAGAATAATTCATTGTGTAGCTCAGTAGGACATACTGTAGCAGGCCACATACAGTATATGCACATGGCCCAAAATTCTGTCCATTTTATTTATTTATTTTTTTTTTACCTTGTGTGCCAATTCTAACAGCACGAAGATCATTAAAAAAAAAAAAAAAAAAAGTTCTAAATGCATTGCATTAATCCATCCATCTAGGAACCACTATACTCCAACTAGGGACAGTGGAGACCAATGGTGATTACCACTGTATTTATCCCTATTTTAGACTGTGGTAGGACCTCCAGTCAACATTCACACTATACGGGCAATTTGGAACCACTACTTAGCCTAATCTGCATGTCTTGGGACTGTGGGAGGAAACCCACCAAGTATGTGGAGAACATGCAAACTCCACCAACACAGACCCGAGGCAGGAATCAAACTCGAACCCTGGAGGTGCAAGGTGACGGTGCTAACCACTTCGCCACCGTGCAACTAACTATGCCCTAGCATAAATTCAATCTAAGTGCTTAGCATCCATCCATCTAGGAACCTCTGTAGTCCATCTAGTGACAGTGGAGACCAATGGTGATTACAATTGGGTTTATTCCCTTTTTATGACTATAGTTGGATGTCTTCACAACATTCACACATGCATTCACACAGTATGGGCAACTTGGGACATCAGTTAAAGCATGTCTCTGGATTGTGGGGAAAAACCCGGAGTACCAGGATGAACCCCATCAGGAGGTGGACACGCGAACATGGGAATCAGTGCTAACCACTATGTCAACATTCCACCAAGTGAATGTGTCTTTACAAAAAACGAGACGCTTAGTAAAATGAAAGACAAAGTAAATTGGTGAACTAAAATACAAAGTAAATTGGTTGTGTTTTAATTTCCTTATGTATGGAAGACAACCTGTTCTATCAGTTAGGGAAATCTGTTTGGTGAACATGTCAAATTCTGCGCAGATCTGCGTAAAGCGTGCGCTGCATGAACACACCTGAGACATTCCGTGAAGCCGACCAATCAGATGCAGCGCGTCGGGGAGAGGTAGCGGGCCGCGTCCAGAGACCGCATACTATCCTACTAACCAGTGATTCAGCGTTGTGCACTAAGTGAAAGATGTTATACTGTAGTGTCGTGCTGTTTAGGAGAGTAGGGTAGTATGGAATTTACAGCATTCCTGTGCACAAAAGGGACGCAGTCGGGGCTGTGTGGCGAATATACACATACATATCATCAGTAGTGAAGCACTAGTGAGTCCAAACTTTTCAGCACTTTTGGATTTGGAGGACGCGATGTGGCGGTGACTGCTACCTGACTCAAAAATAAATCAATAAAAATCATTGCAGAGGAGCGCCTTCGGGGGAAATCAGTGCTGACCATGCCGTGGAGACCTGTGCGGGGATTTCTGCTGTACTGCATGGTGTTTTCTCAGCTCCATGAGACAGCGGAGTCCAGCGCAGTCCCCAGTGCCTCGAAAAGTTTGGTCTGGGGCCTGGGACTGGAGGCGGACGCCGTGCTCCCTGCTCGATACTTCTTCATCCAGTCCGTGGACAAGGCCGGGAAAAAGTAAGCAGGACTTCTATCACTGTGGACTTTATTCCTTCACAGCAACAAGTTCAGTTAATCTCATCAGATCCCTGCTGAATAAATAGACCATGAATAAATCCTACTAAATTACTGACCACAGCTGGAGAGACGTTTAAGACGGTTCATTTAGATCCGAAAAATATATTTATTATATGGATAATATTCTATGCCACATTATATCAGTGATCCGTTTACACTCTCAGTCTCAAAACAGTGTTGCTAAATCAGAACACACGCAAAAAAAGAAAAGAGTGTATTACGCATGCGCAGCCTCTCAGACTACCTGTGGGGGATTCCACACTGGGAAATGCAACAATGTAATGCAATGTCCCAAGAGAAACGTGTTATATACTTCTTATTATTATTATTATTATTATTATTAATCTTATGTAGTTATGATAGATTCATCTCTTTACCCAGCTTTCCTTTGTTCCTCCACATTTGAGACAAGCACTGCAGGCAAAAGTTGGCCAAATCTGATTTTTTTTTTTCCATATGTAACACAGAACCTTTTTTTTTTTTTTTTTTTTTTTTTTCAAATATTAGTCCTCCTCGAATGTCAATTACATATATGGTCCTAAATCCAATACAGGTCTAACTTTTTGCAGTGTGACGGTGAATGAGGATCAGTGGCGGGATAGTGAGACCTCACCTCATAATAAAGATTCGGGGTGATATTGCTGTAGAAGCAAAATTAGAAAGCATGTATCGCAACCGCTCTGTGTTTGAAAAAGAAATTGCCGTACACCGTCGTAGAAAACACCCAGGTACCAAAGGGAAGCTGAAAGTTTTAAATGTAATTTAAAGAAACTACGTTTGTGAACCAAAAAAGAGACATAATCCCCTTTTACAGCAAGCATGACGTGACACATTGTCTCTCTTGCGTCAGTTTAGGAGCAGGGTTTTGTTCAGACAAATATAGAATACAGATATTAGGTTATTCAAATTAAAATTTTATTTGTCACATACACAGTCATACATAGTTGGATAGGCAGTGAAATGCTTAGGTTATATTGAAAACATAATACAAACAGTCATTAAATGGGCCCCTTTTGCCCACAGTGTGTACAGTATGTAGTATAACTTGTGTAACCTCAAATCGCTGGGTTAAGTTCCCTGATGGGAATCGACCTCAGACCACAGCGGTGAATAGACACGCACACTTTTTGCTTTTTATATTCTGTATATAGGTTTGTTTTTGAATAGGTTTCAAGAATGCCTCTGAGAAAAGAAGAGTGTATTTAAAATTCTTCTCATACATCAATTTGGGATGCTGTTGCAATGATATGATGGATTTAAGGTTACATTTTGCTTAAAAAAAGGGTTATTTTTCCATATGCATAAAGACTTATGGGAAGCCTTGTAGTGTACTACTGATGACTGGTGTGTATAGGATTTTCTTAAAATACACTTTGACCTCAGCTGACACACACCACGCTTTATAGTATGATGCACGGTACATATTATGGTACGATTTTACACATTTTGTTATTTGGTGCCAATTCACACATTACATTTGAACCCCTGTTATTGTAATTGTAATGTATTTCGGTCTATAAGAAAAAATAGCACAAACATTTCTATGCATCTGTTTCATTTATGCCTGTTCATTTATGGTCTACAGTTTTACAACCTCACCTGGAGCCAATACGTTTGAAGTGAAGATCACATCCCTATCAGAACCTTTCTCCAGGATCTGGGTGCAGGTTTTAGACCGTCAGGATGGATCCTTTCTAGTGCGCTACCGCATGTACGCCAGCTACACTGACCTCAGCATTCAGATCCTCCTGAAGAATAAAGACGTGGCCAAGTCTCCATACATCCTCAAAGGTGAGATGTGTATTTAAAAAAAAAAATGGTGTGCATTATATCCCAGCATCTTTTTAAGGACATGTAATACTGCAACATCATACAGAGTCACATTGAAGGGATGCCAGAAATAAGAAATAATAACCATGATCTAAGCTTTTTAGTGATTTATTTGTTCAGAAATCAATAAAACCCAATAAACTGCCTATAGTTTTATTTTAATTAAACATTTGTTTCCAGTTTCTAACTGCAGCAAATTCTAAATCGACTATATACCTTCACCGTCTTTCTCCCTGTCTAGGTCTGGTGTACCATGAATCATGTAACTGTCCAGAGCCCAGTGGTGCATTGTGGGAGAAACACATGCACTGTCCCTCTTCATTTTCTCAGATCCAGCATGATCTGTCAGTCTTTCCTAAAGTGGACCTGGAACGCAATGCCCATGAAATCCCTCAGCGTTTTGGCCAGAGACAGAGCCTCTGTCACTACACTATCAAAAATAACCAGGTACTTTACTCCATTTGTGTGGAGTTGCTGATCCTCTTTTGGTCACTAGATGGTGATAACACCAACCCAGGTCCTATAGGAGCCCCTGTTTATCTTTCATTTCCCACTTCAATTAAAAAAAATAGCTGATTAGTAAAGTATGTGTGCCAGAAGCTGATAAAACAGTAATATGTGCAGGGCAGGAGTCCTCCAGGACCGGAGTAGAGGACCACTTCCATAGACAAAAGGAGGATAATGGGATCCTTGCTTACCTTTTTTTAATTCAGTTTTCCCAATGTTTATCACTTCTGACATAAAACTCCAAAGTAGTTAACCATACAGTACATCCAAATCTACAGCCTACCACACCACTTTAACATTTCCAACTTATTATAGTACTACATACTTGCCTGCATATGATATGCATTTTATCATGAATAAATCTTGTTTGTTTTTAAAGCCACATATTAAAAAAATTGAAACAATTATTCTGATAGGACATCATTTTATTTTCATTACCATGTGCCATTCTGAGGAGTTTGTCCATGTATTTAGGTGTATATCAAAACACATGGCGAGCACGTTGGCTTCAGGATCTTCATGGACGCCTTTCTCCTCTCTCTCACACGGAAAGTATGTCCCAGTTTCCACATTAGTAGATACACATGAGACAAAGAAACAGTCTGTTTTATTGCCAGTGTACATTTCATTATGTATTTTATTTGCTAAAAAACGTTTGGACTGTAGAGGGCACACTTTAATTACTTTTTATCAGATCATAAAGTTACAAGATGGATTTTTATTAAATAAAATAATGGCAAAAAGATTGAGTCGCCCATGTCTTATCAGATGATCAGGATTCAATCAATGACTATGATGCTAACTTTGGATTTCCACGCCGTTAGGTTAGGCTTCCAGATCTTGAGTTCTTTGTAAACTTGGGTGACTGGCCCCTGGAGAAAAGACGAACCACTGACAAACTCCATCCCATATTTTCTTGGTGTGGGTCCAATGATACTCGAGATATCGTCATGCCAACCTATGACCTCACAGAGTCTATACTGGAGACCATGGGAAGGTATGGAGTTCATGTAGGAACATGATAACCTACACATAAGTCTTGCTGATTCTCTGTTTGTATTCTTCCAGAGTAAGTTTGGACATGATGTCAGTACAGGCAAACACGGGCCCTGCATGGAGTGAGAAGAATAGTACAGCTTTCTGGAGGGGCCGTGACAGCAGGAGAGAGCGTCTAGAACTGGTGAAATTGGCACGAGCAAACCCTACATTGCTGGACGCCGCTTTCACCAACTTCTTCTTCTTTAAGCATGATGAGAGCCTTTATGGACCACTCGTCAAACACGTTTCCTTCTTTGACTTCTTTAAGGTCAGTGCGGAAGTGATTGAATGACTGACAGTGGATTGATGTTACACGTATGGATGGATCTGCATGTGTTGGTTGCATACCGTTGTATAGATAGAGGGTTGAATGAGTACGTGGACAGACTGAATAAAAGCATGAGTGGCTTGATTTTATGAAAAGGTTTGTGGATGGATGTGTAATGCCATAACAGCATTTTGTGTTTTTCAGTATAAATATCAGATAAATATAGATGGAACGGTGGCTGCGTATCGTATGCCCTACCTTCTGGCTGGAGACAGTGTGGTGTTCAAGCAGGACTCTACGTATTATGAGCACTTCTATAGCCAGCTCCAGCCCTGGGTTCACTACATTCCCATCAAAGCTGACCTCGGTGACGTCTTGGAAAAAATACAGTGGGCTAAAGACCATGATGAAGAGGTACAGGATTCTCACTCTTTCCCTCATTCTTTCACATAGAAAAGTTCTGTTGGCATAAATTGGAGAAGCACGGCTTGCAATAATTCTGCAAGTGCTGCTGTTTAAAATAAGTCCACCGATAGCAATGCAGATCTTGATTTAATTTTATTTTTTTACTTTTTGCCTACTTTACTTTTATACCCCTTGAACTTTTCCACATTTTGTCACGTTACAACCACAAACGTAAATGTATTTTATTGTGATTTTATGTGTGAGACCAACACAAAGTGGCAAATAATTGCGAAGTGGAAGGAAACTGATAAAAAAAAAAAATTTTTAAAAATACAAATAAAAATCTGTAAAGTGGTGTGCATTTATATTCAGCCCCCTTTACTCTGATACCTCTAACTAAAATCCAGTGGAAAAATAAAACTGCACATCACTCTGAACTCACCATTCCCACTGTGAAACATGGTGGTGGCAGCAGCATTATGTTGTGGAGATGCTTTTCTTTAGCAGAGACAGGGAAGCTGGTCATAGTTGATGGGAAGAGGGATGGAGATGAATCTTAGAAGAAAACCTGCAAAAAACTTGGGACTGGAGCTTGAAGTTCACCTTCCAGCAGGACAACGATTCAAAACATACAGCCAGAGCTACATTGAATGGTTTAGATAAAGGCATATTCATATGTTAGTATGGCCCAGTCAAAGTCCAGAACAAATGCATCCCACACGTTTCAGATATTTATTTGTAAAAAAAAAAAAAAAAAAAAAAGAAAGAAAGAAAAATCGAAAACCATTTATTATTTTTCGTCCACTTTACAAATATGTGCCACTTTGTGTTGGTCTGTCATAAAATTCCCCCCAAAATACTTTTACTTTTGTGGTAATAACGTGACAAAATGTGGAAAAGTTCGAGGAATATTTTTGCAAGGCACTGTCTTCATTATTAAAACAATCCCATTTGTTAACCTTGTTAAGCCCTCAATCACACTGTCTTTAAATAAGCACAAATTCAATCATATTAATTTATAGAACAGCTTTTAACCTTCTTTCACATGACACATCTTGTAAACAGTAACTGATTTAAAAACCTTTACCAATTACCTACTCAAAAAAAGCTGAATTTTGTACTTACATAGCCCAGCAAAAATCTTTTTGTATAATGATATGTAATAATTAAAGATTTGAAGGAAATTTTTGCTTGTAGTAACTCCTCTTGAAACGTTTCTGAGACATGGATTACAATCTGCATTAGTGGGTGTTTCTCAGATGCAGTGAAATTCACCTGAACAGCCGACTTGAAACCAAAGCGTGTGCTGTTATGAAAGAAAAGCACCACCTATTAGATCTTTCTCAACACTGTAGTCAGGTATTGATGGGAAACAATAAATGAACATTGTTGACTGTTCAGTTTTACCAAATTTCATTAAATGCTGGTAGAGATATTATTTAGAAAATGTATAAGATGACCAGACAGCTCTAACAAAATCTTTTTCTTATTACTATTTAATTACTAACAAAGTTTTGTGGTTTGATAACAGAAAGGATTTTATTCTCGGTTGTTTTCTCTGGGACGTTTGGGCCAAATGGATGGGTAATATAATCATAACCATATCCATAAAGAACATAAAATAAAAATTGAGATCATAAATGCGTTCTTACAAATGACAATGCATTTCTAAAAGCTTTTTTATTTGTATATTTAATTTTTTTTATTTATTTAATCCTTTCAACCATCTTCTATGTCTTTGCTTTACTTTGCAGGCTAAGAAAATTGCACAGGCTGGACAACAATTTGCACGTACCCATCTGATGGGTGAAAGTATATTCTGTTACTACTTTAAACTTTTCCAGGTAATAATTCACAGCTATTGCAACATATTTCTCTCTGATTTTTAAAAACAGCACATGCATTTGAACTTGTGTTGCTTACATAGGTTTAAATCACACACAGAAGTTTAAATACTGTTTAACTTTCCAGTAACTCCATAGACCTGATCAGGCCCCTTGGAACAGAGCAAAGAAGTTGGAGACGCACCACAAGTCCAGATTCTTATACTTATTATATGTGATCATTCATGACCATATTTATTAATTGGCAGCATTGATTTTTATAGGCAGCTCAGGGTTTCCTGGTAAATCCTAACTCTTGTTTTTTTGGTTACTGTAGTCATGCTACTGAATACAACTTATCTCCTGTACTTCCTCTTTTAGCTTATATATCTTAATTATCAGTTAATGTATCTTGGCATATTTATGGGTGCATTTTTCTAGCATTTGCTAGATGTCTTATACAGAATGCCTTATAGAAGGCATATCTAATCTTCTATCTGTCCCAGCAATTTTATGTGATAATGTCAAGGGCGCACAGGTTAAATAATGCAAAGTCAAATAAAACAATTAATCTTTAAACTCGCATTTCAACCTCAAAGCACTTTCTAGTTGTAAAACAGTGTGTTGGTTTAAGGTGTGAGATTTAATACGTTCATAGCTCCTTATAATGTAGTTTTTCTTTCTAGGTATGTTTTGAAAGTTTTTTTTTTCTTTTCATTATTTGTGTGTAACTATTTTCCTGTCTCGTTTTGTGTATATCCTGTAGGAGTATGCAAAGCTGCAGGTAACTGAGCCTAAAATACGGGATGGCATGGAATTGGTAGAACAGCCCAAAGATGACCTTTTTCCATGCTACTGCCATAGGACCAAGGTGTGTGTTTTACCTTACGATATGTGAAAGCTCTTTCCCTTATGTTAGTCATTATTCTTTTCTGAAACATAATTGATTGGATTATATATTAAACATTAAATAACCGTTAAAGGATTTTTTTTATGGCATACTGATGTGTTAAACACATTCTTCACAGAATGTGAAGAAGCAAATCACTGGTTCAGCAAATGGACAGTTTATTGCCATGTAACACTGATGTTTAGATATTATTTTATTATCGTTTTTTATGGCTTTGAAAATGGCCATATTGTTTTTGAGCCAACTGCATAGACACTCTGTTGATTGTTTACAGCCTGTTGCTCAAAAATTCATGGCGACATGACATTTTATGAACCACCAATTAAGTTGATTTAATGACATTTTATCCTGTTTTTCCTCATTTTTTTTATAGGTCAAAGATGAGCTTTGAGCATCGTCTTACTGCGATTGTGAAACAGCTGCCTTATGTGACTCGACACATCCTGATCTCTTATTTCTTTTTTTATTATAACAAGCACCTCAACAATTTCAGTGCTTCGTCAATGTATTTTCCACTGCTGTTATTTATAATGTATTGTTTCCTTTTTTTAAATCTCAAAATTAAATGTACTCATTTGTAAAAAGAAGTTTTGGATTTCTTAATTGCACAAAGAGGCGGAACGGTGGTGTAGTGGTTAGGACTGTCTACTTGTTCCAGGGTCGAAAGTTCGATTCCCACCTTGGGTTTGTGTGAGTTTGCACGTGTGCTTAGTGGGTTTCCTCCAGGTCCTCCAGTTTCCTCCCACAGTCCAAAGACATGGAGATTAGGTTACAATTGCCCGTTGTGTGTGTGTGCAAAGTTTTAGCACCCTGTTCAGGATGTTTCCTGATTTACGTATATATGGTATAGAAGATGAATGATTAAATAATTAAACAAAGTTGTAAACAAAACCAGGTCTGATTATCAGGTAATATTATTAGTTTGCCTGATCGAGGAGGATTTTTTAAAATGTTATGAATGCCAGAATAAAGAAATATAAGGGCATATCTTCCTAAAGTTTTATGAGGTGAAGGACATGGTACAAGGTGGTATCAACGAGTTTCAAGATTATCTGTTTACAAGAACGTACTTTATTACTTATTAATACAGTCTCCTGTGTTAATAAAGTCCCCTACATATGAACATTTGAGTTACAAACTTTCAAAGAAGCGAACATGCATTTGCATGTGTTCAATTGCAGAAGTTAAATCACATGTCCGGGGTACATTGTCACATGCATGTAGCATGCTGGAAGCGAGCATAAATGCAGCGGCAATGAACCTGATACTGCTTCCAAGAAGAAGCGCCAAGCAATAAGATGGTGACAAAAGTGAAAATAATTGAGAGAATGGAGTGAGGTGAAAAGATGGCAAACATCGCTTGTTCTTGTAACATGAATCATCAATCATCTGTTTTCTGAAAAATCTGATTTAAAGTGTAACCAATTCCAAAGAAAGCACTTATTTGGCCTCAGTCACTTCTGTATATGTTCAGGTACACAATGCATTGCACTGTGATTCTACACAATAACCTAATCCCTTTGAATATCTGTTTTTAAGAGCTGTTCTTACCTACTGCTTTGACTTTTTTTTTTTTTTTTTTTTTCAATTCATCTAGGTTAATTCAGCTCTAAATTTAAAGTTTTTTTTTTTAGTTCAGAAACTTTTCAGCAGATATGCAGTAGGTATTTATTTAAATGATGCACTGTTTGATAGCAGGACTAGCTTATGCGAATACTCCTCCATGCCACAAGAGGGCGACATACAACAGCTCCATGCTGTCACATTCAGATCAGGAACGGAGATCATGGCTGTCCGTGAGGTAGTGGGTGTCCTTACTGTTTAGTGGTTTGTTGTTTAACCATAGTAAACTTTAATAAAAATGGTAGGATATACAAAGCGTTTAGCGTTTTCTTGGTTAAGATCGTGCCTGTAAACTAGTTTATTTTAAATAATGGCGGCGCAACGAAACGCTAGATAAAGCTTGGCTCTGTTTTTCTAAACACAATTCCCAAAAGTCCGTGCCTGAGCTTCACTGTAGACTTTCCCAATGAGTTTGCTGTTTTTGTCTGGTTGTCTCGGTCACATGCTGTGGTCAGTCCGGCTGCAGTATAATCACAGTATAATTATAATATATAAGTGCACGTGTTAACCGGGTTTTACGGTAACCACCCTGCCAAGTTCTAAAGTAATAGCCAGATCAGTAATTCATTCAAGATTCAATAATTTTATTTTATTCTTGAAATATATATATTTTTTATTAGTGAAATGCAATGCAACAAACTCCAGACTGTGCAAATTAATTAAAATTAATTAAATATAAATAAATTAAAAATTTAATAGAAATTAATTAAAAATAAATTACAATAAAAGAAGTATGTATGTAGAAAATAAAAATGTAATAAATTATATACACTCACTCATCTTCTGTTGTTGTTGGACTTTTGGCTGCTCTCGCCAAGGGGTCACCACAGCGGAATATCCAGTCCGCACAACAGCTTGGCACAGGTTTTATGCCGGATGCCCTTCCTGACGCAACCCTCCCATTTATCCTGGCTTGGGACCGGCACTGCATCCGGTCACTCACTCATCTTCTATACCGCTTTATCCTGTATTCAGGGTCGAGGGGACCTGGAGCTTATCCCAGGAGGCTTAGGTCACGAGGCAGGGTACACCCTGGACAGGGTGCCAATCCATCACAGGGCACACACACTCACACACCCATTCACACACTACAGGCAATTTGGTAACGCCAATTCGCCTAACCTGCATACCTTTGGACTGTGGATACCCAGAGGAAACCCACCAAGCACGGGGAGAACATGCAAACTCCATGCACACACAGACGGGAATTGAGCCTGGCCGGGAATCGAACTCGGATCCTGGAGGTGCAAGGCGACAATGCTAACCGCTACACCGTGCCCAAATTATATACAATATGGTATAAATAGAAAAAAATTAAGAATTTTGTTGTTCAAAAAGTGAAACCAGTGCAATGATATTAGATAAAGATAGTGACTGTGTAAAAGTGACTATGTGCTGAATTTCTTAGTCATTGGTGGGGTTGAGTATTTATTGCCCTTATAGCCTGGTGGAAAAAGCTACTGTTCAGTCTTTCAGTTCGTGCCCTGAGTGACCGCAGTCTCTTACCAGATGGCAGCCACTGAAACAAATTAATTTCAATATTGAAGTTTTTCTCTCTAGAATAGTGTTTATTTTGCAAGTTTGTTCAAATGCAATGCATTTCTTTTGTAAACACTATCTCCATAATAAGGAACGCTCGGCCTATCATCCGGAGATCACAGGTTCGAACCCCGGGTGATGCTGTTTTCCTCTCACAGCCGGAGGCACAGAGAGAGCTGATT
>JAQMYL010000035.1:8571920-8586450 GCA_030014365.1 Clarias pachynema
GACCGACTCTCAGGACTCCCGAGTGGTGATGATGGGTACTGGCAGAATGGACATCAATGACGTAGCAGGATGAAGGTACATTCTCAGAAGAAAAAGGTACACAGTGGTACAAATAATGTTCCTCAAAGGACAGTTTTGTACCTTTTAGATTAATGTACCTTTAATGGTACGGAAATGACCTCTGATGGCACATTTTTTTACCTTTTAAGGTACAACTTAATTGTTTTAACATAAAGGGTACAGAATGTTCTGGACAGTGGGAAGAGTTTAGCTTTACCTCAAAACAACATTGAAAATCCAACAGTGCATAGAGTAGGAGAATCCAGCAAGCTGTTAATAAGTTATAAAGTCTTGTCAATCTCACAGGGTAGCATGTAGCTAATACTGTGTATCATGCAAACATACTGCCTTATGTCCCTTACAAAAAACACCTGCAGTTTCTGGGGAAAAACTTCAGGTTCAACTTCATTTGGACAACAAAACACTTCTCTGAGTTTTCTTCTTGATAAGCATTTGCTTTATTTGTTGTCTTTTGTTAATAGACTCTGCAAAGCCTCAAACTCACATGACACTAAGGAGACTCGTCCAGCCCAACCAATAGCAGCTGTTATAGGTGAGTAAATTGAGTTAATATTTTAATAATATTTGGTCATTCCACATATAATCAACCAGAAGTCATCAAATTCACATTACATTCTGAAATCTTAATTAATTAACAGGGTCGCTATTAAAAACAGCAAACTCAAGTCATTATTTAGCAGTAGTTTAGGACATAATGACAGAAACAAATCGTTTCTCAGTAAAACATGTAAGGTTGAGTATATATGGAATGATTCCATTTTAGTTATTTAAATGTGTTTTTGACACAACTCTTGTGTCTTGCTGTTTGCTTTTCAAGAATGCCATTAAAGTGACGTAAGGGCAGGTGAAAGTGTTTATTCAAACAAAGTTGAAGAATGAGTCATCAACCTCTCTTGGCTTCCAGCTGCAGACCTCAAGCCTTGTAATATATTCACATACTCGACCAGTCATACACTGATTAACAGCAGTATCTCCTAGCAGCAGCACTGTTGAACAGCAATATTGCTAAGTGTAAAAGTGCTTTCATGGTCTGTTTTTTTAGTTGTTTTTAGTGTTTTAAGTGTGTTGCTTTATTGATTAAAAAAAAATTTTAATTAATAAAATGAAGTGCAATAATTTTGTTGTAATGTAGTTGTATTACACTACATCACACATTTAGATTATAGAAATACTGTAAGTAATTCTTCAGCTTTATTTAAATTGCGTATACCCGTATATTTTATTTGCAGTACAACTACTATATTAACTGCAGTAGCTGTTTAACTGTAGTATTGAAGTATTACTGCAATATATTGTAGGATTACTGCATTACTGTATATTGCAGGATTTCTGCAGTAAAAGATACAAAATGCAGTGTTTTCATGTCCAAATCACTGTGTACTGCATATGTAGAAAACTGCAGTTTTGACACATGAAAACTGCAGTTATTTTTTTGTACGAGGTAGCTTAGCACAAACATGTTAGCTCCTGGTGACTAAGATAATACCTGATGTAAAAAGATGTTCACGAATATCAGCTGTGGTGTAAATGTTCTAATGTATTTCATTCAGTTTTTAGATAGCTTTTGCTTACGTTAGCTATTTGGTTTAGTTTTTGTTTAGTTTATGAGACTGCTATCTATAATGTTATTTAGCACAAACACTTTAGCTCCAGGTGACTAAAATACTATTTTATGTATCTTACAGATTTTCGTGATATTCAGATTTAAAAATAAAAAAGGGAGTTGTTGTATGACATTACAAACACTTGTGTTGTCTTTATGCATGATCATTAGTGTTTAATGATGATGATGATATTCATTCATTCATTCATTTTCTATACCGCTTTATCCTCTATTCAGGGTCGCGGGGACCTGGAGCCTATCCCAGGAGGCTTCGGGCACGAGGCAGGGTAATGATGATGATATACATTTGTTTATTTTATTTTGTTATCATGCTCATGGTTTTTTAATATCTTTTTTTCTAAACAGTTGTGACAGTGAAAATTATCAGCCACCTGTTTAATAGAAAGCAAATGTAAACAAGCAGGCAAGATACAGACAGCCATCACTGTCATGGAAACCACAGACTGATGATTCCTGCCAACATGGCAATCTGGTCCACAACTGGGGTCTGGATTCGGGATTAATCGCTTTTTTATTGGATGGACACACAATAAGTGGATGGACACAAAATAAGTATCTGCACCAGTGACTGCGTACAGCAAGCACATGGACTGACCTCAGTATGTACTGCCATATTAATGACATAAATGTGCCTTCTGTGTATAAGATTTTGCTTGCCCATGGTACAAATAATGTTCTTGATGGTACAAACAGAACTTGTTTAAATATGTTTCTATAAGTACAATTCTTTGCCCTTGAAAGGTACTACCCCAGTGACAATGATTTGTACCTTCATTAGTACAAAACTGTACTTTTATTTCCGAGAGTGTATTAAACTACACTGAGATATTCTGTGCAGATGATTTAAATTAGATTGGATCTTACTGGGTCAGTCCTAAACATTGATTAACTTTGAGGCCATTCCTTTGTTGAGTTGGATTTGTGCCTTGAGTTTTTGCTGTCAGTGATTACAGCTATCTTGAATTCGGTCCCATTTCCAGTTGAAGATGAGCCTTCAAATTGTATTATGCTGCCACCACCACGCTTCAGATTTTGTCTAGAACAGATAAAACATTTGTCTTGGCATCCAGAGAAGTGTTACTGTGAAGCTTGTTTTTTTTTGTTGTTGTCCCTGATCAGTTTTTTAAAGGCTTGCTTTGGCACTAAAGTGGTAGACTACAGGTAACATTTCACATCCTATCTGTCAATTTCTTCTTCTTTTTTATTTTTTAAGTACACAGTAATTTGTAAATTAGATAGATTGAAAAATCACTTAAATCCTAGTTTGTTTTAAAACATCTGTGGAATGCTTTAAACACACAATCTGGTGTAAAATAAAGCTGAGCATGCTGGTATTAAAAATAAAAGAACAGATTTTTTGCACATTATGTAATCACAAAAAATAAGAGTTCTTCTTGTTCCTCTTGTTCTTCTAAAGATTTTTTTCCCACCATCCGGGGCTTTTGGGGTCTTATTTTGCTCAAAAAGTCAGATAGGATATAATTATATATGAAAGATAGGATGCAGATATAATTTGCAGATAGGATGGAATGTGCTGCCATTAGGACACCTGAGAGTTTGAAATCTCACACGAAGCCTAGTACACATTTAGAGTTCACTGAGCTGACCAACTTTCACATTTCATGTTATGGGCTCAACTCAGTTATTTTGGTTTGTTTGCAAAATGCCCCCCATAGATTTTGATGTACAACATTACAACAACAAACACTGAGGATGCAAAATTGTAGAGGAATTTTTTGGATATCCGTGAGGATGCCTTAAACCTATGCCAAAAAGTGGTTAATAACTTTCTGTGTGACATTATATTAAGTGACATTACATTGAGAGACATCATAGTGTGATGCTTTTTTTCCAGCATCAGAGGCTTTTTGGAGATCTAAACATAAAAGTCCCACCTTTTCTAAACTTATGTCATAATAGTATCGTTATGTCCCCTTTAGATGCATCTGCCTATAGTAACCACTGTCTATCTGGTGCACCCGCATGGCGATGGTGCTGGGCGCTTGGGCCCGCTCATCATTGCTGGCAACTATATTATTATTTATTAACTATTTAATGTATTTACAGCACTATAATTTGCCTTTAGACAATTAGTAGACGCTCTTATCCAGAGCAACTTATAAAAGTGCTTTGAAGTTTTCATCATTGTATAGATCCTTACACTGGTTACTACTAATTAAGTACCATCAGGTAAACATTGTTGGGAAGGTTTTTTTTGTTTGTTTGTTTGTTTTTTTTAAGTCCTTGAGAGATGGTGGGACCAGTCGAGTAGTGCTGAAGGATCGGGTGTGATTAGAGCTTGGAGGTAAGTGGGTGCTGGCATGTTGAAAAAATCAGCATAAGCGAGTAAGGTTAGCAATGTGTGGGGAAAATTGACTGTTGATTGTCGAATGTTGTGGCCAGTGGCTGAAGGAATCGTATTTACAATAATATTTAGTTAACATTTTTTTCTTTTGTCACATAAATAACATCTGCTTATAAAATTTATAAGATGTAAAAATATGACCCCCCCCGTTTCAACAAGGATAATAATGCAATTAAAATATTTCCTAAATTGAATTTAAATTTGAGCTAATCAGTTGTTAAATGCATATTATTAAACAATTAAAAAAGCAACAGACATTTATTTAAACACAAATCATTTTACTTATTCTCTCATGAGCACAGAAAAATGTTAAAAACACTGAACATGGTATAATTGTGAAAGCAACAGGACAAATATAAACAGAATATCTAAAACATTGCTGTACAGTCATGTGATCTCATCATAGTCACGACATTTCAGGAACTTACAATCTTGAGCTACAAGACGTTAAGACAATTTTATTTCAGCCATTTTAACCAAATAATTAAATAGAGGCTATGTAATAAATATAAATGTCTCAATATATTAAGTTATAGGCTCACATTCCCACAAGATTTAGTCTGTGGCTACAATATAGAAATTTGTGGTCATTCCTTTTTTTAAATAAAAAAAAGCAAGTCGTCTTACTGTATCTGTATACATTTGTAAAATTATCACTGCCAAAAATTTTGCTATTGATTTACCTGGAACTAACCAGTTTATGTAAGTTGCTCTGGATAAATGCTGTAAATTTAAATGTAAGTGTAAATTTTATTAAATAGTGTATGCTGAGCAGTGAAGCTGTTGAGAATGTGTATTAATTTTCAATTATAAGAACAATGTGCAAATTCAATACATGCTGACTTGATACTGATGTTTTAAAATGCACATTACTCTCAAATGTTGTAAGAGCACTCTTTTTACTGGCACAATAATACACATTGTTTTCCTGTCATCTACCACCTGCCACCAAAATATATCCCAAAAGTCTCTATAGTAAGAGTGTTTTTTTTTTTTTTTGCAAAATATTTTTCAGAATAATTAAAAAAATAATACAAATAAAAAATAATGTCTATATTTTGTGTATTATTATATTCCATAGTGTATCAGGAAATGATACCACAAAGGTCATTTAAAGGACTCCATTCAAAGTGCAATTACATGCATAACACCAGAAGTGTTAACATGAGTTCATGAGTGGAAGAGGTTAAAAAAAAAAATTTCCCATACGTATTGAGAATTTGGGGCACACTGTACTTTTTCAACAGGCTTGAGAACACTACTAAATAATGTGTCTGGACAGACAGCTCATTCCACTAGCCAGGGGCAAAATGGTGCTGGCAGAAAACACCCTTCTGTCAGCAGAAGGCAATTTAAATGAAAAGAGAGTCTGATGCCAGCTCACAGGTGAGTGACTGTTCCCTTGCCTTCAGTGTTCCCATTCTCATCACTTTGAAACCCTCCATTGTCCAAAGCATGCCCCTTCTTGTCTTTACATGACGCAATGTCAGCAGCTCCATCATCGTCTTCTTCAGTAATCCCATAGCGCCTCTTGTACAGCTGGTAACCTGAAACAGGAGACCATGAGACTTGTGTCAAAATGCTGTCAACTGAACAAAAATGTACAGATTTGTGCTTCTAAATGAGAATAGATCATAAGATATAAATAGGTAAATATGAACATTTTCAAGTGACCTTCTACTCATTTCCTAGATTTTCAATTAGAAAATTTTTGCACTACAGATCCATCACTTAAAATATACAGTAGTTTGTCAATAATTATAGTGAATTGAATAAATGGCAGAAGTGCCTACCTCCAATTGCAAGTATGGCCACAACAAGCTGAAAGATGCTGTAGATTAAGGGGAAGGAGAACATGACTTCCAGCTCTTCGGGAGCGAAGGACAACTGAACAATCGTGCTGCACAGCTGTGAGTTCTGAAAGCCAGTCTCCAGCGCAATAGTGCGACACCTGGAGCGAACACATATAACCAAAATATTTTTGAAAAGGATCTATATTGAACTTTGTAAAATATTTTTACTGTAAAAAGCTTAATATAAAACTGCTGAAAAACACCAGTTAGTCTGCACATTCATATATTCATGAAAAAGGCAGTAAATCTTTGCTGTGATATTTTTATCGGCTCAAAAAGAAGCAAAGAGCCAAAGATAGACAAGGATATGTTGTATTACCTGTACCAGGGCTGTCCCACAAATCGAGCCAGAAGAAAGCCCAGGCCAAAGCCGACTAGTGGGTAGACGGCTCCAATTATCCATAGAGAAGGAGCAATTATCCATGATGACTGGTACAACACGCCACCGACCACAGCAATGATGACTATCAGAAGGATGCCCACGATAGAGCCAAACTACAGAAGGAGGTATATAAATATATAAACACATTCCATATACCAGTGTCAATGAAAAGATATAGGATGTGCAATGTACTGTAATTGTAAGAGCAATGAAAAAATCACTGCCAATCTATATTCACCTTCAGGATCTTTTTTGCCACTTTGGGCCAGCGGTGTTTGACAAAGATTCCCAACGTAACAGGCACTAGCAGACACACCAGTGTAATTCCTAAACATGAAACAACTTGTGTGAGAAGATTTCTACTCAGGTTTACTGATTAGATGGACAGACTCAGACTTGAAATCATTTAAAAACGAGAAGCGACATTTCTTGCCAATTTCTTTTTATACATACATATTTACCTAAATATTGTTTATTGGCATAAATTTCACACTCAAGCCCTCAGAAACATTATGTAATAAAAGCCTACTGATATTTAGAGCTGACCAAATGTCAAATATGATTAATCTAGGCAAAATTCTAAAACAATGTCTTACCTATGCTTTGGTAGGGAATCTGGATGGTATCGGATGAGATCCAAACTGAGGTGTAGATGAGCAGACAAAGGGGCATCATCCCAAGTGCCAGAATAGATGAACAGGTAGTCATGCTGATACTGTTCGTGTGTGTGTGTGTGTGTCAGGGGGGGTTCAAGAAAGGACAAAACCATACACTACATTTAGAACTAACAGATTAGATAAGCATATTGCATACTACAATAGTTCAGTCTCTGAACAATACCAGAGGATACCAATCTATTATTATATTAAATATATAATTGTCGGTGAGAGTATAAATTCATTATCTGACAAGGTGACACCCATACATGATTTTTAAATCTGCCATTTCAGATGTATTCTTCTTTACAGTTATAAAAAGCCCTTAATCTTTTGAAAAGGCTTTCCACTAGATTTTGAAGCATGGATGATGAGATTTGTGTTCATTCAGCCACAAGAGCATTAGTTGGGGACTGATGTTACTAGATTATCTCAAAGGTGTTTATTGGGGTTGAGGTCAGGACTGTGTGAAAGACACTTCCACTTTAACCTCACAGGAGCAATGTCAAGCAGGAAAAACGTACGCTTCCAACTGTTGCAACAGCCTGTGGAAGAACCGCATATGGGACAAATGGTGTCCAAAAAAGTTCTTCCACTCAGTGTAATATATTACATTAAAATTCTGACATTTGCTTTGGCAAACTACAAGTTTATTATAATAGGCTTGTTCTAACACATTTATTCTTTTTTATGCTTTAAAAACTGAGTGTAATTGTTGAAAGTTGGTGAAACTTTAGAATTAATTTTAGCTTAAGTAAAGTTCAGCATCCGTATTCTGTGAGAAATCTGTAACTTGACAATTATTGACAATTGACGATTATTAACAGATAAAAAATAACAATTTGCTAGTGTTGCTAATTTTCTGCCATTTACAGAATGACAAATATACAGTAAGTGGTGAATTCTGTTATGGGAAAATAAACTTCGCATTATGCCGTACCACACCACCCTGTCATTAATTAATTTTATATTTGTTAACAGTGGTATTTCTTATGTAGCTAAGAAAAGTCTTAGACGTTTTATGAAAATAATAATTACAAAAGGCTCAATTTGCTGTTCATGTAAATAAAATATTGCTTGGTTCTCTCACCTGAGATCCATGTCTCCATCTAACCAGTAGGTGATGACATTAGAGTTGGTGCCTCCAGGACAGCAGCCCATGATTAGGATGACCACAGCTTGTACGGGAAGCACCTGGAAGGCTAGTGAAAAGGCAAATGCTGTAAAGGGCATGATACCAAACTGGCAGAGAAAGCCAATGAAGATACCCCACGGCCGGCGGACGTGCGCCCAGAGCTTGTGCACGTCCACTGTGCAGCCCATGGAAAACATAACCATGGCTAGCATGACAGTAAGCACAATACTTAGGACTGTGCTGAGGATTATATTAAAGTCACTCTCTGGCACCAGACATGATGTGCCAGAGCACACAGTGGCATCAACATTGCAGGTCTCTGGAGGTGAGGACATGATGAATCTAGTCCAAGTAGAGGCAAAATTATTGAGAAGGTGTAAAAAATAATAAGTGTAAAAAAAAATTTTTAAAAACCTTCGAAGAATACAAAATTGATGCTGGTTGTGGTTAAATGTTGTAGATTCCAAATACTGAAGGGTTCAGAAGAAGAAGAAAGACGGGAGGATTTTGGGAAAGGGTCCTGCTGATCCCTCAGTCTTTTGCTCTTTCTTTAAGTGTTCCCTCCCTCTTGCTGCCTGACACAATAGAAACACAAGGCACAGACTTAGTGCCCTTTAAAACTTTCCCAGAACAAATAAAAATGGGCAAAGCCATGAAAAATTAACTTGTGCCAAAAGTTTTTATGGGGTCATTGTCCAAATACACATATAAAAGAATACACTTATAAAAGCAGGAAAAAAATGTAATTGTTCAACTTTAGGGACAATAAATGCACCACCTTGTTCTTTTATAACGTTATAGCATGTAAATTTTATTGATCTTTCAAAGGCCCACACACCACCTCTACATCATCATCATCATCACCATCATCACCACTTACTGGGAATGATTGTGGCTGCTATAAGACGTGCATGAGACGTGCGTCAGACTGGAATGATGATAGTAAAAGGAAAGGACATATGTTGTAAAACTCATATAAGAGGCTATATCACAGATATGGGACTGGCAATTACTTAGCATGCCTCTCAGAAAATAACCCACACACATACACATTAAGTCTCAAGTTAAAGTTTAAAAAAAACAAAGTGGATAGCTAAAAATCAGCTGAACATGGTAGACTCAAAGTTCAACAGCAGATTTTTTTTTTCAGTAAGCATTTAATAGCAAGGAGTCAAAGAGCCAAAAAGCAAGCATAACATTTTTTACAAATAAATTTAGGAAAAATAAATAAAATATAAATGTTTGTATGTAGAAATTGTATAAATGTATAATTTGTATTCCGATAAATGTAGAATTTGCATTCAAGTTATTAAGTATTCAAAAGCATTGTTTAATGCTTAATATTGCACAAAGGATTTCCTTTGTCAGCATGAGTTGTCTCATCACTGCACCTTCCATTTTTATGACTTATTTAAGCAATGAATTTTTTGAGTAACACAGCTTGCAATCACAGTAAACTGAGTGACCTTAATTTAAAAATTCTAATGGAGGAACTGTACTCACCGAAATGCTTAGTGTTACAAACAAGGAATAGGTAAATAGCTAAAAATGTATGGCAAAGAAAGTTCATTCAAATTAGAATTTTTTTAAATTTCAGGTTTGAATTCTTTTAGTTAGAAAAATAAAAACCCAATGAATATACTTTTTAAAAAATGGCTGAATTTGCCTTAAGAAGGAAAAAGTCATTGAGTTGGAAGTTCCAAAATATTTTTTGGTGCAAAATGTACCAGTCTAGCTCTGATATATTAAGTACAATTTGTTTCATAAGATGACGGACTGCCTTTTTTTTTTCAATCAGATCAGATCATCACTGATTTCAGAGACACTATATACACATCAGTCACTGTGCATTATCTCCCATTAAATTCTCCTCTGTTAGGTTTTGTGGCTCAGCTGGATGTTTTCTGTCACATGTCCTATGAAGCAGATGAAGAAGTGAATGCCTTAGTAGCTCACAGCACTCAAGCATAAAGAGAGAAAGCCATGAGGATGAGCATTATAAAGCTCAGATTACTGTTTACAACTTAAGGTCATGATCATAAAAAAAGACTTCCTTCTCCACATCTGCCCAATTTTTAATCCTAATTTATTTACTAGAAATGTATCAGAAAGAATTGATCTGTAATTTTTGTGTTTATTGTTCCAAATATTCAAATCTGTAACTGTATTCATACAGAATGAAATGTCCGCACTGTATCAGTACAGTATGGTGTATGAATTCTATCTCTGAGTGTTCCTCAAACTCAGCTATATCACTCAAGTTTATAATTAGACTCAACTGCAGATATGTGCAGAACTACTCTTACTCAAACAGCCTTTTTTGTGTAAATATGTCCACAATATTTTCAAGAGAATTTAGCTTGTTATATTTTGCTAAATTTAAATGAGCTAGAAGCCTAAACTAAACAATTGACAAGGCTGTCTTTAAGATTAGCCTTTGGCGAGTTTTATTTCTAACCACTTGCTTTCACAAACAGGACAGAAGAAGAAGCATTTATTTTGGTCACATGTACTGTACATGTACTGTGCCTGAGTGTGAACCCCAACTTGCTGAGTCATAACCCAGTTTTTAACCCAGAGTTTTAAACTTTGAGTCACCTAAAGAAGAAAAAGAAAAAAAAAAAGTAAAATAATTTTTGGAGGAATCAATGTTTTAAAGACAACTGTGAGAAACAAAAATGTTTAAATGGCAAATTTCAATTCTTTACATAATAGCTAGTTCTTCTGAAGGTAGTTCTTTATACAGAGATTACAGCATGTACTGCATATGGTATGTGTGTCACAGGTAGCTGGGTTAGTGCCTTATACAACAGGTTGCATCATAAACTTGGGCTTCCTGGCCATGACCTGAGGTAATAAATTTTACTTTCAAGCACTAAAATAGTCATGGTGTGATTCTCTCTCAGAGTATGAGTAAGTTTTCTTCCTATTATTTAACCTTATCTTATCAGTGAGCTGATAAAAATCTGATTTGATTTTTACACTTACTGATTTTTCTAACAAACTGATAATTCAATGTATCTGATAATGATCTAGCAATCTGTAGGATAAAGATGACAGGCCCAGTGTAATCTTTATGTAACCTGACAGAACCCAAAAATTATTGGGCAGTAACTCTTTTTTATTGGAAGTCCTTATGACAAACTTTTCTGAAGTGTTAAAATGGTCCAGTCCTTCTGTCTTCTTGTATGTGTGTATGGTCAAATATTTAGCTGCAGTCTTCAATGATCACTTAAGATACTGGAGATACTGACTTTAAATAAAACTTAAATCTGTGCAACTTCAATGTTCTCAGTGAATTAAACAGGTGATATAAAAGATTTTTTAAAACAATCAGCTAACATAAAAAAAAAATTAGATCTTTTTTCTTTTTTCAAATGATCTTTTCTTGTTGAATTCTGGAATTTGCAGTTTGAGAAAGTGCAGTTTTGCTTATTCCAACATCAGTATATTTAAATAGAAAACAAATCAAGTTAATTTGTTAAAGTACATTTTATACATACAATTCTTTTTTACATTAGTGTCAATACTTATGAAAATACTGTAATCTTTTAACCTTTATCTCTTATAAAGAAACAATATTTTCTATTGGAGTATCACTATAGCTGCATTCTGCTGCTACCTGCTGGTTCTTCACAGCCAGTGCATGAGAGGGACAAACCACACATACAGTAGGTCAAAGGTTCCCAAACCTGGTACCGCCTGTCCTACACAATTTCTTTTTCTGCATTAACATATCCACTTTAACTTAGAAAGAACTCTTTACCTTTAGTCAGGCAAGTGGACTAGAGTGAATACTGTTCACACTGTAAAGACATAAAATTAAAAAATGTATTTGGGTGATAAATTATTGCAGCAGTGTTGTCAAATAAGTTTGGTCCTTGAAGTTGAAGTTTTTTTTTAAAGTCTTTATTTATGAATCTCAAAACCAGCTTTTGCTTTTAGTTTCTTACCTTTTATGTTCAATCTAAGTTGTACTTGGGTATTTGAAAGACACTTTTAAATAGAATGTATTGATGTATTAATAATAATAATAATAATAATAATAACAAATATCTTCTATAAATCTAAATATATTTTAGATCTATTTATTTCTAAAAAAATTTTATTGTTAGAAATGCTAAGTCTGTGAAATCTTCAGCCTTTCATATATAGAGTAATACAAACACAGGGTGTGACTGTTTCTGGGCAGATAATACAATCATGTGTGTTCATGGTGTTACACCAATACAATATACAGGGTTAACAGAAAAAACACAGACAGAGTCTTCCTTTACCATATAAGGGAAAAGATAAGATTTTGCAGAAGTATGTACAGGGGGTGCATTTGAAAACAGGCATCTTAACATAGCTTTAGGCACAAGTATATGATTAGCTTATAGTTACAGTCATAACATTATTGCACACCCATGAGAATACACATTATGGATCATCATTAGAAATGCTACTTATATTCCCTATATTCCCAACAATTGGTGTATTAAGATTCATGCTCAGTTTATGGACAAGTCTCTGGACCTTCAATTTTGGGTGTTGTCCTTTAAACAAGCCTTTACCGTTTAACTGAAAGTGAAACTAAGTGAGCACTCAAAATTAACAGAACAACAACATACAATAATGGCCACCAAGTTCATCTGCAGCCTTCACAATGAGAAACTTAGCCTGTTCTGCCTGGACGATCAGCAGACGGTGTGTCTGGTGTGTCGGGATTCAAAAAAACACACCAACCACAAATTCCTCCCTATTGATGAGGCAGTAACAGACTTTAAGGTAATCTTTACATTTCATGTCACAAAGTGGAAAGAAGAGACTGAAAAGAATAATACTAATATTATTAATAATCAATAAATCACAATTAACTAATTATACATTTGATTAAATAAATGTATATGCCTGTATTTCCTGCCATTATTACTTTACTGTATTTAACCGATCTTAGGTTGTAGCTTGTAAAACAGAATTGGCCATGAGTTATTGAGTGCTCGCTGTCACTATAGTCATTACAATAAAATAACAAAGAAGAAGTGACAATCAGCACTAGTTATATCATATACGCATTCCCTATGTACAGAAGCGGATACTTTGTTGCACTTAAAAAGCAATTTGCACAATAAAAATATTTGATCCTAATCAAAAACAATGCTAACACTGACTCATGTGTCTGAGGAAATTGCGTGTTTCCTAAATCTAGAACTAGAAAAACAATGTTTGCGATATGTTGTTAATACAGAAAGATCATAAAGATTTTGTTCCCACTTCAGACCAATATACCAATGACGCCTCTCTGGTTGGTCTCTGTGATCTAGATAGAGAGACGTTTACATGTAATAAAAACACAAGTCCAAGTCAAGTCCAGAGTTCAAGTCAAGACACAAGTGATTAAGATTGAGTCTTTAAGTCAATTCAGTTCAATTCAGTTTTAGTTATATAGCGCTTTTAACGATGGTAATTCTCGTAAAGCAGCTTTACAAAAAGAAAAGGAAATGAGAGAAATTAGTATGAAATGTGTGATGTTTGAGGTTGCCAAGGGAGATGATGACAAGGGAAAAATTCCCTAAAATGGCAATAGGACGAATCCTTGAGTAGAACCAGACTTGGGAACCGATTTTAAGTCAAGTTGTGGGTCTTCTTCCAATCAAGTTGTTTTGATGCTATACATTTTACAGACTTTACAGAACATTAAGGTCCAATGTGATAATCCATGTTTGGTCTTGGCACCCTTTAAATTTTTTGTCTTTAAACAAAAAAAGAATAACAATAGCAGGTATGTCGATGTAATATTATTTGCTGATGTGAACAGAGCGATCCCTCATTAGCAAAAGAAGCGTTGCTCTAATGCAATTAATTGACCCTTTGTCTGGGGTGTTTTTAGGTACTGTTGACTTCCTGGAGAGCAAGTAATATCTTTGCTGGCTCTGGACTGGACTTGAACATTGTTATAAGTCTCATAAAACTAACAGAATATGATATATTTAAAACACATCTATAGTTAAATCCAATCTTTAAGCAAAGATGTGTTAATGACATCTAAGAACTAAAACCCAAAATCTCTATGATTTGTTTCAGGAGGAGTTCAACACTACATTGAAGTCTCTACAGGAGAAACTGAAGATCTTTAAAGACTGTGAACTGAACTGGACTCAGACTTCAGAATACATAAAGGTTGGAATCAATATCATGGTTTTGATGTTCTAATTGTATTTTGCTTCATAATCAAAAACATACTTCATTTAATTTCCTCTTCACTGCAGACTCAGGCCCAACACACAGAGCGTCAGATTAAGGAGGAGTTTGAGAAGCTTCACCAGTTTTTACGAGATGAAGAGGCAGTCAGGATCGCTGCACTGAAAGAGGAAAAGGAGCAGAAGAGTCAGATGATGAAGGAGAAGATTGAGAAGCTGAGCAGAGACATATCATCTCTTTCAGACACAATC
>JAQMYL010000035.1:8640859-8655312 GCA_030014365.1 Clarias pachynema
TCACTCACATGTACTGTACCAGTGTACCAGTAACGTGATGTGACAATAAAAGTGATTTGATTTGATTTGATTTGATTTGATTTGATTACAACCCAAATTCCATTCATTTGAATAAAATGAAAACTAAAGACTTTCATATCACATGAGCCAATATTTTATACACAATAGAACATAGAAAACAAATATTTAACCTGATAAATTTTACACTTTTATCCACAAAATGAGCAAATTTCAAATTTGATGCCTGCTACAGTCTCAAAATAGTTGGGACAGGGAAATGTTTACCATAGTGTAACATCTCCTCTTCTTTTCAAAAATGTTTGAAGTCATTTGGGCACTGAGGTTATGAGTTTCTGGAGATTTGGTTGGAATGTGGTCCTGTTCTTACCTGATATAGGTTTCCAGCTGCTGAAGTTTTTGTGGTCGTCTTTGACATATTTTTCATTTAATGAAAAGCACTTCTGGACCATGTTCACATACAGTATGGCTTCCTTTTTGCATGATAGAGCTTTAGTTGTCATCTACAGATGGCCCGGCGGATTGTTTGTACTGACAGTGGTTTCTGTCATTTAGTAATGTCAATGACACAATCATGCCGATGAGTGATGCAGTGTTGTCTGAGGGCCCGAAGACCATGGACATCCAACTAAGGTCTTCGGCCTTGTCCCTTACCCACAGAGATTTCTCCAGTTTCAGAATTTTTTGATGATGTTATGCACTGTAGATGATTTGCTGATTTGCAAAGCCTTTTCAATTTGATGTTGAGGAATGTTGTTTCCACAATCTTTTTATGCACTCTTTTACAGATTGGAGAGGCTCTGCCCATCTTTACTTCTAAGAGACACTGCCTCTCTAAGACATCCTTTTTATAGCTAATCATCTTACAGACCTAATGCTAGATATTCTTCCAGCTAAATCTTTTTAAAATCTCTTGTTTTTCAGCCTTTAGTTGCCCCTGTCCCAATTTTTTGAGACCTGTAGCAGGCATCAAATTTAAAATGAGCTTATTTAACGGATATGTAAAATGTAAACATTTGTTATGTTCTCTATGTTCTATTGTGAATACAATATTGGCTCATGATTTAAAAGGCTTTTAGTTTTCATTTTATTCAAATGTTGGGAATTTTATTTCCAAGTTTTCCGGAATCCGGGTTGCACTATACGTATGGTAAAGCATGATGTTGATAGCATTATGCTATGGGGTGCTTCTCAGCAGTAGGGATAATGGTAAAAGGATAAAAGGGAAAATTCATGCAAAGAAAAGATGTCCTTCAAGAAAATCTTAGTTCATAGTTCACGCCATCTCAAACTTGGGTAAAGGTTCATCTCTTACCATGGCAATGACCTAAAGTGTAACTGCCAAAACAACACCTGATTAACTTGAGAAGTTCTTAGAGGAAACACAAGAAACCTCATAAATATACTTAGCAAATAATTTATACTGTACCTGTAATTGATTCCAAATGTGCTACAACAACATATTAAATTAAGAATTTAAATAATTACCTAAGCACTTATTGCAAGTGGAGGAATGAAAAAAAAAAACTTGAAAAATCCTCATCTTCCTGCAGGTGCCAGTGAGACTATGTTTACAGTATCAAAGTCTTAAACTTAGCAGTGATTTCTCCTGTCAGTTGTTTACCATGCATATTTATTAAGTGTTTTCTGACCACATTTCTTGAAGTTGAAGATTTAGCACAAGACCCTTTCGAAGGGCCAGCGTATACATTAAGCAAGAAATGCAAACATACATTGTCTATCCTCGTTCAACTCATTATTACTACATCTGTGGCCAAGAATCTATAGTAGTTATAATGTAAGGCAAATAGTTTGTGGACATGTGAACATCACACCTATATGTGATGTATGTTCATTGGATTGCAGATTGACTCCCCTCCTCCAACACTTTTTGCTGTTATAATAACCTCCACTCTGTTGGGAAGGCTTTTTACTAAATTTTGGAACATGGCTGCCACTAGATTCATCATAATGTTGAACATTAATATTGAGTAATGGGTCTGGGATGCATTCAGTGTCCTAATACATTCAAAGGGTATTCAGCAGACTTAGGGTCAGGAATCTGTGCAGGCCACTCTAACCTTGGCAAGCCATGTCTTCATGAACCTTGCTTTGCACACAGGGGCACTGTCATGCTGGGCTACATAGTCCCAGTGAAGGATAAGGTTGCAATGCCACAGCATACAAACAGTGTGTGTTCCTAACTTTATGGTAACAGTTCGAGGAAAAATTACATATGGATGTAATGTTTCCATACTTATGACATACATATTATATAGGAGAGCATTTATACCTTGGGTGGACTGGGGGTTGGGGGACTAAAAATGTTTCACACTTAAAAGCACCATGTATCTTAAGAATTAAACAGTGACTCTGGTCAGTATGTAATTGCCCAGTATATTGCAATTTACTTTTTCCTTTCATAAGCCACTCTGACCACACCATAGTGCATTGGATGTTCTGTCATACTATACTTGGGGGCATAGTTGTCATCAGAGGTGGAAAAAAGATCCTGGAAGCATCATATCCCAGAAGGCGCAGAAGTCCAGCTTAAGTACAGCCCTTTAAAGTTTATCATTTTCATATGTCTAAAAATACATTCTTAGACAAATTTTGTACTTTCAGAAAAGCTGTATCTTTAAATATCAAAAAAGAGGCATTTGTTTTATGTTCTTGTTGGCAATGCTATAATGAAAAACTATAATGAAAGCCACAGTGATTCACAAAGCATACCATTTTGCCTGTTACTGATGATAAACAATAGTTTCTGTATTGCATTTCACATTAAAAAGGATGTATTATTGCATAAAATACAACAATGTGGATTGCTTTTAATGGAGGATTATGTTCACTTCTGACAGGCAACTACCATTTATTTCTTAAAAGGCAACCCGATATTGATTGTTTTCCAAAGTGCTGAAAGAGCTGCACAGTGATTGTTTCTCTTTTCACTGCTGAATGTTAACCTTATATTAGAAATCAAAAGCAATGCCACCTGTGTATTGTATTTCATAATTTCCCCACAGTATGACTGCTTTTCTGTCATGGGATCTTCTCTATATACACTCACTGAACACCTTATTAGGAACACTTAGACTAATAAGGGGTAGGGCATCTTAAAATAGCCTCAGTTCACCATGGTATGGATTCCATAACATGATGGAAACACTCCTTTGGGATTCTGGGCCCTGTTGACATGATTGCATGATATAATTCCAGGAAATTTTTCAGGTGTGCTTTCATGCTGTGAGTCTCCAATTCTACCACACCCCAAAGGTGTTCTACTGGATTCACATCCGGTGACTAGGAAAGTCGATGAAGAGGATTGAAGTCATTGTTATGTTCATGAAACCGGTTTGAGGTGACTTTTGCTTTGTGACATGGTGCATTATTATGCTAGAAGTAGCTCTGAAAAAAATTGTGTGCCCATGTAAGGATGTAGATGCTCAGCACCAATACTCAAAAAAGCTCTGGCATTCAGGCAATGATTAATACGTAATAACACACCCAAAGTGTGCCAAGAAAACATTCCCCGCATCATTACTTCACCTCCACAAGCCTGGACTGTTTACACATAGTAGGTTGCATCTATGGATTCAAGCGGTTAATGCCAACTTCTAATACTGCCTTAGCAGGAATTAAGACTCAAAAAAGCTAGAAATTTCCACTGCATTTTTGGTGACCCTGTGCCAACTGCAGCCTTTGCTTTCTGTTCTTTGCTGAAATAAGTGAAATCTGATGTGGTCATCTCCTGTAGTTCATCCACCTCAAGGTTCAACATGTTGTGCATTCTAAGATGCATTTCTGCTCACCACAGTTGTAGAGAGTATCTTTGAGTGGTTACTGTAGCCTTTATGTCAGTTCGAACCAGTCTGGCCATTCTCTGTTGACCTTTCTTATCAGCAAGACATTTCCATCTGCAAAACTGCCTCTCACTGGACATTTTTATCTTTATTGCACCATTCTGATAAACTCTAGACACGTTTGTGCATGAAAATCCCAGGAGACCAGCAGTTATAGAAATACTCAAACCAGCCGGTCTGGCACCAACAATCATGCTATGGTCGAAATCACCGAGATCACATTTTGATGCATTCTGATGGTTGATGTGACCATTAAATATAGCTGTTCGGCTGTAGCAACATGATTTTATGCATTGCACTGATTAGTGATCTGCATTACTGAGTAGGCAAACAGGTGTTCCTAATTCCTAAGTGTTCAGCGAGTGTATACCTCCACCAAACTCTTAACCTTAACCTCAATATTCAAAACTAAACCTTTGCATTTCACTTTTTGTTGTTTGCTTTAAATAAACGCTGTAGAGAAATTTGCTGCTCATAAAGATATAATAAAAAAATATTTCCATACACATAAATACACACATAAAGAAATGATGGTTATAGAATAAAAAGCATCAACCCAGAATAAAAAAGATTAAATTTGATATTTTATATGAAACTCAATTTCCTTGCAGGTGAGATAAGCAAATAGCGGCTGACAAAGCGCGCTTTAGACATGTCCAGACAAGAGCGCATCCTCGCGGATGTCCCGCCTCTGACAGGCAGACTACTAATGACGTCATCCCTTCCAAATATAGCGCGTTGCTGGCGACACAAGCCCCGCCCACCATCGCCGGTCCACGCCTTTATTGGTGCGACGCCATTGTCAATCACGTGATAAGACGAGGCCGCTGTTATTGTAAACAGGGTGCCTACTTTCTACAGGCGCTCCAGCACACAGTCTAACCTATCATGGATCTTTGTTTAGACGCCGCAACGATCAACAAAACATTCCAACATATATTTCTTGAATATCGGTATTTCACTTGCAAAATTATAAATTCGGATGAGTAGTAACTCTTGATTTAATTAACCCTATTTATTAAAACAAGCTTTTGAAAGGCAACCGGCAATCTTCTGTTTTAGGTTATATCTTTTGTCTTCTGCCTTGCAACACATATTACCTTTACTCACTTTATTTTTAATAACATCCAATTTAGATTTCACATTATCACTTTTTTCTTAGCATTTTGTACCTTAATTGCCATCTTGATCAATAACAATCTTCATCCAACCTAGATTAAGCATCTTTCTCAATCCCGATAAGTTTTAAGATATGATTTATGCTATAAAAATGATTGACAGGCTTGTTACTGAGCGCTGAGTTCTCTAACTAATGTTTTATCAAAAGCGCTTCCATCTCAGGAAGTCCAGATGGAGTTTTTTCCGCCTTAACTCTGAACCTGCTACACTTCCAAATTTCACTCAAAAGATTAGCACTTTATAAGGTTGGGTGTACGACCTTAAGTCATTCATATTTCTAAATAAACCCATAGACACAGTTAAAAAAAAAAAAAAAAAAAAAAGTTGATATACTTAGGATAGGCATCTTACCCTTTTGAAGAGAAACGCGAATGTAGCCTATACACAATATTCCATGATTTGGAATCAAAGTATCAAATGCAGTCACCATCATCACGCAGGATTATTATTAAAACGATAATAATAAAATGAACATTAAGTATCACGACGTCTAACGTCTGTGAGTTTATTTATTGCTGTTTCACCGGGCATTGAGGAAGTTCTTTTGTTCCAGTATTTATACACAGCGTCAAAGTTGCACGCTCAGGAGGCGGAGCGGCGCTTGGCTAAAGGAAGGACGGAAAAAGAGAACAAGCGCACCCGACATACAGACACAGATAAACCCCATAGCACCTTTTAGACCCAAATCAGTGTGTAGGGTCTATCGTCTGAAACAGCGGTATAAGGCATAAAACACAGCGCACTCTTTTTGGCAATACCAGAGCATTGGCACTCGAACCTTATGGCAAAACAGGACTGCGTCCCAAACATAGGCTGCTACTGTACTAAACTGTATGTCAAAATAGGACATTTGGCTGTTACATAAGCACTATACATCATGCATGACTTGATACAATGCACGGGCCTTTCTCAGGTTATCGAAGTACTTCGACTTGTCCATATAACCAGAATGTCCATATAAAATGCATACAGTGTAACAGACTCGTATATCAGGCTATATAGTTTCATAGCTTAACACCGTGGTTATTGTGATACGCGTTAGTCCGTGGACTGCTGCTTTCTTTCGATCACCTCTGTTGCTATCGAGTTGCATCACTACGTCTTGAAATTTTGTGACTTGATATTTATCCCTTATGAAATAATTTTCCTCCTATGTTTATTATAACTTATATTTATGTTCCGGGTGTACCAGGGTATTATTAGCAACTTACTACTAAATCATTAAGAGATCCATAAATGTTATTTTTTTATTATAACATTTTAGCAACAGACTAATTAGTTTGAGCCTAATGGTTTTTCGTTTAAACTGAGTCATATAGTAGCTCTCTTCCAATAATTGTTTTGAATTGTTTACCATTGCCTTTAAGTAAGCTGACATAGGCTTATATTTTTTAATGGCAATAATTAAATCAATAAACAGAGTTCTTCAGTGCCGTTCATCTACTCAGATTTTTACACAAACTGCGTCTCTAACGAGTAGAGATACGAGAAGAGTATAGTGATGTGTATAGAGATAACCAGTCAAGAGTATAATGATGTTTATAGAGATAACCTGTGAAGAGTGTAGTGACGTGTATAGAGATAACCAGATAAGAGTATAGTGATAACTAGTAAAGAGTATAGTGGTATGATGACTTTTTGCTGGCTGTTTTGGAATGAGCCACATCAAAATGCAATTTCATTATGAAAAATTTCCCATGGGAACTTTATGATCGAACTTCAGATTTGGCGGACATTATGGCGATTGAGTTCATTTGGCTTTTTCCGCAGGAGAAACCCAAAGCAGTGGCACGAACTTGTGGACAGAGCTGAGTTGATGGTCTAGGCATTTGGAAAGTGTGCCTCTAAATATACGTAAAGCTGAATAACTGCGCAGCCTATAGATTTGGGTATTTTTTGCTTCTTTTTTTTTTTCAGTTCTATGAGACCTGCATTGAAGATGGACTTGGGCTGACAATGTTTCGGAAAGATAGAAAGATAGAAAGAAAGAAAAAATAAAGAAATAAATTCTACAAATTAATAAAAGGTTAAATATAAACATTGTCATTTCACCGTCCATAGGCTGTACGTTTCTTCTAACTTGAAAAAGAGAAACGCAGATTAGATTAATAAAGAGTAAAAACTTTATTTTAACGAAATTCAAGTTGTTGGGCAGTCTGCTTGTTAAATTAATCCACTTAATGTGTAATATTTCGCCTTTTCTTGACTTTCGATTGGTTAGAAACATTAACATACATAGAACAAAATAACAGAATGAAGCAGGCATGAACTCATTTAATAAACTGGATGAATTAAAGCTACTTTTGGACAGTTGCACATTAATTAATTGATCAGGACTTTGTTAAAAATCGCAAGTTTGCTGCGTATTTTTCAATCGACAGGAGACAGAAGCAGCACGATGCGTTGTCACCCTACTCACACATCTGGTTTACGATTAGTCAAGCTGTCGGTTGGTTTAAATTCACACAGCGTAACTCATCCAGCAAGAAGACCACGCTTCGTCGTTCAGTCGCCTTCCAATAATATTTTCTCCGATAAATGAAGTAGAAAGAAAAGCTGATCAGGCTCCTGGACTAATTCTTTTCTCCAAACTCCAATGCTGTCTTTTTGTCCTCAAAGAATATACACTCTTCTACAACTTCACGAAGTTATTCATGACACTCAAAGACTGAGCAAAAACGACATCCTTCTAAATCAGACGCAAGCCTATTATTATAGACATTGTAACATAAAGTATTGATGCGAAAAAAACTCACTGCTATGGATAATTATAGGTTCAGAGGTTCTTTACTGTCAAAAGAGTTTTCAGTGTGTAGTCTACTGCTTTTGTTTGGTCTCAGGGTTAGGTGCATGCTGGTCAGTGTGCGTGTATTTGCCTAGTTTTGCATGTGTGTGGGAGGATGTGTGGCTCTGATGCAAAGTAAGAATCACCACTTTGTGCGCTACAGTTTTTTAAAGCTCATACATTCCTTTGAATATGATGTGTAGCTCTCCATAAACAGGGTTTGGATGGTACTAATTCAACCTGCGGATGGATGATGGTGGTGTTACTGTTGCTGCTGATGGGAATAGGGATGGTATGCATGTGTGTAAAAGAGCATGTGGGCTTTTTTCTAGCCACTGACATATATTTTTTAGAGCTGTATATGAGTTGAATATCGGATAAAACAGACGTGTAAGAAAAGTCATCTTATTAGGGTCCCCTGGCCATGGTCCAGATCATGGTATCATTGAGAATGGCAGCATCAGAATCCCTACACAGAAACACACACACACACATACACACAGACACCCTAACTACACTGTCTCTCTTTCATACTTTAACAGTGTAATTGGATAATCTTGAAAAATCTGTCCTTGGTCATTTTGAAACATTTTATGCACATGCACCCAGCTAGGGAATAACACTAGGAAAAGAAGAATTGGGAGACACTAAAGAACACAGGTAATGAGAAAAAGTATATTTTTATCACTATTATCACTAAGGAGTAAAGATATAATTAACTGTTATATTTTCAACACAGTTGCCAAAATGTACAGAGAGTTTGTCACATCTTGCCAACCTCATCCTGTTAGGATTAATATTGCCGTTCTTAATCATGTAATACTAGCATAGAAGACTAATTGATATCACATGGCTACATGATGATGAATAGATATGATGGGCCTATTATTATTGTTTGCTAAGATTTTCGACAAACGTCACAAAATGAACATTTGATGGCGTGTTTAATATACTGTAAATATTTAACATTGCTGCCATTCCCTTTTTTCCATTTGCCTCATATATATTAGACTTTGTGTGCACCTTGGCAGTATCCCTGGCGTAACAGGTTGTGACTACATTTAGAGCTACAGGTTCCCTTTGCCCCAAAAAATAATAAACATATATATATCACCTATAAACATGTCATCTCAACTCACTTTTTCACAGCTTCATTTTGGCTTACTGTAATTAGATTGCCAGCTATGTTATCTACTTTTCCCTCATTACAGAAATTCATTACAGACTGTTCTGTTGCTCAGTACTCCCCTCATCTATTAGTCCCTTGAACTGTATACCTTTTCTTGACATAGCTTTTTTTCCACATCATTCTGAGTTGTCAACCTGCATGCCTGTGAATATGCAACTAAGGCCTTTCATTCTTCCTCTGCCATACTATAGTCTCCAAAACTGACCTTGCTAAGTTAGCTCAAAAGAAGAATACTCTGTAGTGCCCTTGTGATTGAACCCATGGTTTCTGCCCACTCATATCCCCTATGTTTGTTAACTAATGGCCTGATCTATTAACCATAGAGCATTCCATTAAGTGGAACCTGCTGAGTATTCCTTATTTTGCACAGGACATGCCCTGTCACTCTATTTGAACTGGACAGTAGCAATTCGATAATCAGATTAACTGTTCATGTGTCATAGAGGGAAGACACAAGGAGCTCCCCTGCCAAAACAGCCTGGCCACTTGAGTCATCACTTTGATTCACAGGCGGGTTGGAAGGCCCAGACCCTTTCATGAAATGCTACTCTGACTTTGTGGTATCGGTTATCCACGTGATTCTCACCACCCCTGGTGGTTAAGAGGGGTGAAATTGAACACATGCAGTCACTTTGTGGCTTTTCTGAAGGTCAAAGCATGCAAGAATGCATACACAAAAGGAACTACCAGGTGATTTTCACCATCCCTGGCAGTTTACAGAACCACAGTTACATAGAGTTTGGTGTATGTGTGGCGTATGTGGGTGAGTGTATACATGTCTGGGATTGTCATATCCCAGCTGTGGGAATTCCTCCCTGATGATCTTAGAAATCTTACCATTCCTGTGGTGTGCCAACGAGGTTTCTGTAAAATCCCGAGCAGTCAGAGTCTATATATATGATGACATCACACTTAAACTCTATTGTGCAGTTGATGCATCTTTTGGTTTCCAGTCAGCACTCTTATTTGGATCAGAAAGCAAATGGAAACATAAGTTCATGCTTTCCTTACATTTAAACCTAAGCCGTTACTCAAGATGTATGAATGAATGCATAACTAAATACTGTTACATAGTATTACATAAACTGTACATAGTAATTGCGCAAACTGCAACATCGTTCTTTCTCTTTAACTGAAATGTTCTTTTCATATGAAATAAAACATTGTATGTTTTAAAATGGATTACTTTTAAAACAAAAAACCCTACCCATATGGAGGGTCTGAGCCTCTTCCTACCCTGACCATCAGACCACAATCTGACCTGAATACCACTACCATTGTTTCAAATCAGGGGGTTCACAACGGATTTAAAGGCACACAAGCCTAAAACAGCATATAAATGTCTCTTGGATAGGGTGGCTGCATTAGTGTGATGAAACTTTTCTTTGTAGACCCAAATTTTGTATCTCTCATAACCCTGAAAAATATTAGAATGAGGGTGAAAAATATTTTGGATGACACTACAGACATTGAGCTGAACATTTTATGCACTAAACTATATATATTTTTTCAGTTTTATGAGTTACATTTGAGTATATGTATGTTAATTTGGTGAACTTAACATAGGAGACCAGTCAAATATTCGGCAAATAATAATGCTTAAACACTTCAGTTTTTGAAGGCTCTGTAAGTATTTCTTAAGTCTTTGGCGACATCTAGTGGAAATAACGGAAATGTGCAAAATGTAAACACTACTAGACAGCTTGGAAACAAATCAATAACTACTTCATTATTTGATTACTGATTACAGGTAATTATGCGAAAAGAATAATTATTTTTCAAGCTAGGTCTAATTTATCTAATTTACATCTACTGTACAAATGAATTTTTTATCTAATGAACAAAACACTGAACATATGAAGCTGTACAGTGACAGTAGAACATCATTTCATCCATAGGGAGTTGAAATGATATATTTGTGCGATTTTCTTCCCTAAATTAATCAAATAATGAATTAATGAACAGTTTATGTAAATACTTGTCTGCTCCTCCTGTCTAACACGTAGAGAAAACGCGCCTGTAGCAGGAAAGCTCACCCTTTAGCCCGCTGTGGGACGTACCATCTTTTTCGGTGGGAGGGGCGCAAAAAGACGGTTTCAGTCTAAAATATAATGGTCATAGATTTATCTTTATATTTAGACTCTATCATTTAGTTATGAATGTAAATCGCTAGGACAACTGTGGATTTTGACACGTGTACTAATTATACGGGGGGGGGGGGGGACCCTTAATACAAACTGTGTTCACCCCTGAGCATTGGGTGGAAAAAAACGAAAGTGTGGCGCCATTTGTGCTTGTAGCAGCAGCGTGGTGTAACTTGGGTTGAAAACAAAGCGCAAACTAATTATAATGACAACCAAAAAGAAGCGCTCGGCACACACAAGTCATGACAGCTGGGTTGTTATCGCTGCAGGTATGATAAATTACCCGAGGTTATATCATTCACTTTGTGTATTAGACCAGGACGCTAAGCTCACTGTGTGTTTAAATGCGACGACCGTTATCGCTCGCGCTAATTTCTTCCTAGCAACAGATAATTCTCTCAGTTAGTTAGTTAACTGGTTAGTTAGGACTAGCTGTAAACCCCGAGTCGTATTTACCTTAAACAGTTATGTGGCATTTATTTATTTAGAGTATTTATGTGGCGCTGTAGCAAAGACTTGGTTCCTGCATGAGCATGGAAAACGAAGAAACAACAAAAACCAACAATAAATATGAACACATTTAACACACTGCTACTGAAATAAGGTTACACCTTATTTACGCCCAAAAGTATGCGGACACGTGGCTTTCACACCCTTATGTGATGCCACTCAAAGTGCGATGCCACAAACTATTGCCAAAATGCTGTAGCATTTTCAATTCAATTTTATTTATATAGGGCCTCATAATAATGTTCATTGTTGCAAATCGGCTTAACATAATCAAAAAAAATAATAATAATTGTGGAAATTAGTATGAAATATGTATAAATGAAAATGATCAGATTGTCCCTGATGAGCAAGCTGAAGGAGTTGATGGCAATGAAAAATATGACAATCGGAAGAATCCTTGAGAGGAGCCAGACTCAAGAGGGAACCCATCCTCATTTGGGTGATAACTGATAGAAGGATTGATGCTGTACTCAAAGCAAGGTTCATTAAGATATTGTTTACCAAAGAAGGAGTATAAACAGACTGACATGTTGATTTAATAAAGGTCTAATACGTCAATCAGTCTATCAGTTACACAATACCACAAAACATCACTTGTTTTATTTAAAGACTATTGTGCATATTGTTCATTGCATATATTTCCTTTATGGTTGTGATGTTACAGTGGACGTAGTGGTTAGCACTGAGGCCTTGCACCTTAAGGGTTGAGTCTCTTCTGTTTTACTACTTTGCTTGCTATATGTTTCACACCTGTCCAAGTTTGATATTATTGTTATCTTCCTTTTGCCACCTATTGTTTATTCAGTGTCTGTTAACATGTTATATTGTTCTTGAACAGATTCTGCCTTGGACAAGACAAAGCTACACGATGGTGACCCAACATTCGTCAGGCTCAGGAACCCAGCCACAGGTCTGCACATGTCTAGTGACTCTATTACTCATGTTACCATCTGGTGAGACCAGAGTTTCCCATTTTCAGTCCTGTGGAGATGTTTCATGTTTCCTACTACAAATGATCTGAGCCACCGAATGGAGATCGTTAAGACTAATTTAAGCAAAAACAGGAATGTTGGAAAATAAGGGCAGTGGGTCCTTAGAGTTGGTGTCAATAACATCTGAGTTATATAACTAATAACTCTGTAATCTAGGTGCTGCTTCCCAATACTTGTTCAGTAGTGGAGATGTGCGGCTGTATGAGGTGAAGGCATTTGTTGAAGATTTTCACTCCTGGTTTATCGACCAAACAGTTCAAAGAGGTGAGTTCATAATTCCTTGACACTGATAGACAGAGTTTGTTGTGTGACAGATAGGTTTTTTTTTTTTTACTCGAGTAGAACACATAAAAATTGATTATTAATTAGTAATTCATTATAACAAGACATACATTCTTTAGGTTTTAACACTTCTAGAGGCATTTCATTCAATCCCAAGTTTTTAGTTATTTGAGACAAATTATTGAACTCATTTAAAAAGGTGGGGGGGGGTCAATTGAAAATACAGGGTCCACTATTAGGCCTTGCAAGTCTGCCCCCTTGTGGTACAGAAGGTAATAAATATGGGACCTATGGAGAAATTAATTCATCTTTACTTTTATGGCATTTGTCATACGCCCTTATCCAGAGCGACTTGCATTTCATCTCATTATACATCTGAGCAGTTGGGGGTCAAGGGCCCAACAGTGTATTGTACTGTAAATCTGTTTTGAATGGGCCCATACCTGAAAAAATGGTGGGTTGGATATTTTTTGAAAAAAGTAGGAGATTGATCAGATCCTGTAAAAAAGGAGTGGAAAAGATTGGAACTGTTAAATGTTGCAGTGGTTGCTAAGTCTAGCAAAAATTAAATGCATGTGTAATATCAGTATCATGAACATTAAACTCTGTCAAGCATTGGCAAGCAGGATTTGTGTGCACAATAATGGTTAGGGATGGGGGGGGGGGCGGGGTTACTCATTTCAGTAATCATGATTCCTTTTGTAGGGCGGTTTATGCTTGTAGCCGCTTAACCTGCGCTCTTATTGTCAGGTTGAGTTTTAAGACTTTTGAGGCATTTGAGGCTGCAAAACATCACCATTTCTTAATAATCCTGCATAGACGCTTCATATTATCAATACATTTTCATACCATGTGGTATGAGTGAATTGTTTTGATATTTTAAGTTTGTTTAGAAATATCAGTTATAGTGGATAATAGGGATGGACTCACCAGTCACCACAATAGTCAATACAATATTATTATTTTAAACCTTTACAAAAGTTTAATGATTAATAAAATGTAGACAATTTCCTTTAACTTTTTTAAGTTTTCTCTTTTAAAAACTAAGCGCAGCATTTAAACAATATAAACTAATTTCAAATATAAGAGTTTAACTGAGCAGCACGTATATCTGCCATAAAAATGCGTTTTGCACCATTCCGAAGCTTCTGCAGCCTGTACAGAATCGTTTATATTTGAGACTGATTGGCTGATCACTGGTTATGGGTGATCAAACTGAAAACCAACCAATTCTGATCACTGGCCAATCTACCGGTTCATCTCGATTATAAACCTAAAAGATATTATTAAATATATATATATTTTTTGGACTCAGTGTGATATGTGAATCACCACACAAAATAATCCGAATTTATAACAAAATATTTTTTTATTATTAATATTATTTACTTCCCCCTCCCCTATATCTAGCAGATAATGTACAAACCGGATTCCAAAAAAGTTGGGACACTTAACAAATTGTGAATAAAAACTGAATGCAATGATGTGGAG
>JAQMYL010000035.1:8697177-8710622 GCA_030014365.1 Clarias pachynema
ACTAATTTAAATGTAATTTAAAATAAAAATTGAAAACTAATTAAAACTAATTAAAACATCATTTAAAATAGAAAAAAATAAATAAATAAAATAATTAGCACTAAATTAAGTAAAACAAAGAGTCAATGGCCAGTATAGCACTATTATTAAAAGTGACACCACAATTTAGCAAATGCAGTGTCAAAATTCTGAGTATTTAAATTATGAGTTTAGAAATTAGCTTGAAGATGAATTTTAACTTGTTTTCCCAATTGCTTGTGCTTATAGTAACACAGATACAGTACTATAATTCTGCATTTTAAGTAGTGTTTTTAAAATGTACACTTTTGCTTACTATTTATATATTTATCCGTGTAGTATATGTTTTGGGAAGTAGTTCTACCTTGAAAATAAGAGGGTGGGAAAAACACCTAACCCCAATTAATTAAAAATATGTTTTTATTTTACTTTCATTAATAATGTTTTTCATTTCTTGTAGAATAGAATAGGAATACAGTTTTAAACAAAAAATTGAGGTGCAAAAAAAGATAAGTCTGGATGGGGAAAGCTGAAACAACACTTTTCATTTTAAACAAACTGTAGGGGGGGGGGGGGGGCACCTAACAGAAAGGAGTGCGACTGCAGATTCTGGGCTCCTTGAAACTCGTTATATATTGGTCCACTAACCTTGACCAAAGCATTTTTAAGCGCCCCGTCAGCCAGCGGCCCCTGTAATCATCCATACTTACCATCGTTTAGCACACCATTCATAACAGAAATTCTACAGCCTTACTGTCTTTGAGCAGAGCCTAACTTGTGTTTGTTTGTACTTTTTCTTAGAGTGTATGAATCTATGAATATAACAAATCTATGAATATGTCTTTATATGTATAAACTATTCTATGTGCTTGCTTATTTAACTCACCATTTAGTAGTAAATTCAAGGGGTATACATGTCTGTTTACCTTGTGATCTGTTAAGGCCTCGTCGATAGGACAAAATTTGTGGTTCTTGTGTTTTCTTGAATCCCGACACACCACACACACTGGCTGTTGATCATCCAGGCAGAAGAGTTTGAGTTTCTCAGTGTGCAGACTACAGACTGTTTCAGATGCTGAAGATCTCTGACTTTTTTCCTGTAAGAAAATCTCACACAGGTTTTTTAAGGCCCGGTTTAAGGGAGGATAATTCCTGTATGATCTTTTCCTACAAACTGGACATTCTCTGGCTCCTTTGGTCTCCCAGTACTTCTGCAAACACAGTTTACAGATACTGTGACTACAATATAGGATGACAGGATCCTTAAAGATATCAATGCACACAGGACAGGACAAATCCTCTTTTGCAAAATTAGACGCCATTTTCTTTTGATTTGGGTGTAGTTCCTGTCTGAGAGTTTCACTTTCATTTCTGACAAAGTAACCACATCCTGATTTCAGATTTGTGTTAAACACATCACCATGACTTTGTTTGTATTTTATTAACTTTTTTTTTTTTTTTTTTTACATTTCAGAACAAATTCTTAAATGTAATTAAGAATTTTGGAAGAATAAAAAAACACATTCAAATATGAATTCAGAAAAAGAAACTTGTGAACTTGTCGCAGGAAATTTTTTAAGTTTTCTGCATTGTAATTTGATCTGAATTGAATGGGATGAAATCCTTACAGCATTTATAATGCTTGTAATTTTTGGCCCTGCATTTCACTCTGGTTGTATATTTCAAATGAAAAAAATGTCTTTCAACCATTTAAATGTCAAAGCAAAATTTGACTTGAAAATATTTAAATTTTTTAAAAATACCACCTACATTATTTTTCAACCACACTAATTCAGGCTACCAAAAGCCAGGTAGAATAAATTTAAATTTTGACATCCGGGATATCACAGGAAGAGCAATCGATTGCTGATTGCTGCAGTCTGTTATGCAGTGTACTTTAAAGTGTGCTTCATGCTCCCTGTGCAATCTACTTCTCGCGGAAACTACCTGCAGATTGGAACACAGCTAATTGGCTAACTAATTGGCTGGGTTGCCAGTTGTTAAGAGGCAAAAAAAAACAAAAAAAATGGTGTTATGTGCTAAAGTTACCCCTTGCCACAGATATCTTCCTCCGAGAGGTTATCTTCACTAATATATTACTAATTAGTACACATTTAGTATGAGGACGCCCACAAGAATGACAGAAGACACATAATACATCATTACACACAAAACCTTCATATATTTCTGATTATTTCACACATGAAAACTGTTTATATGGTTGTTATATATGTACACAAATGCAGAGTACTTTTGTTGTTGTTGAAAAGAAGTCTGCAGTCCCCATTAAACATACCCTTGTCTAAGCCTGTCCGAACACAGCTTCAGGTCATCGTTTAAGTTTAACATGACATAGCCCTGACTTCTTTGAATATATGGCCCTATACTACTTTTATTTATATTACTCTATTATTATTATTATTTATTTTTTTTAAACTTGGTTTTCTCATGAGTGCTCTGTTCATGAGCAGACCACTAGAGGGCAGTGTGACACATGAAACTTGTACGTTATAAGGTATGTAATGCAGAAGAAGGTTATGAGGTATGTAATGCAGAAGAAGAGCACTGAACGTTTGGGGCAGAAACAGAAGAGAGGCAATCATCATAACTAGGCTAAGAATAGGATACACTGGACTAAACCAAAGTCTTAAGATAATAGGCAAACACCCAACTGGAGAATGCGAATTCTATGGACAAATAGAGACTAACACATATATTAACAAATTAACAAAGACACGAGAAAGAAAGACAGGAACTCACAGGAAAACATACTAGGGAAAATGAACTAGAAAATATATAAAAGTCTGTTTAATTACCTAAACGAAACTGGCCTAGTCGAAAGAATCTTAGAGAAGGAACTATTATTCAATTTTTTTTTCTCTGTAATTTAAAAAAAAAAAAAAAAATTCCCTCTCTTTTCTTTTACTGTCAATCTGATGATCCACACTCCAGTCCAGCAGGTGGCGGTAATATAAGTTGGCTGCCAAAAAAACATTAAAGAAGAAGGAGAAGTAGACGAAGCGCACTGATGGCGGAAATGCCTGGAGATTTTAACGGCTTGTGAATGACGGAGTCGTGTTTAAGGCGGCAGTAGGTGAACTGGTGTAAGAGCGCTGATTTATTACTGCTTTAAATTATTTGTAGATTAATTGTGTGGTCACGGCATGTTACTTATTTGCTTAGATATTCATAATCACCTGTCTGTGCTCTCCAATCTGAATTCCGATGTATTTACAGAACAATTCTCATATGTAAATCAGCTGACATGAACTGGCTGCTAGAATAGTGAAGTTATCTGTCCTAACATTCAGCCTTATATTACTTAACGTATTATTAAGATACATAAACCTTACCAAAAATGTTTAAAGTAGCTTTACTTTTTCTTAATCCTTATTTGGCCCTGGTGTTAAAGTCCATATGATTTCATTGAAGTTTTGGCTCAAAACCTCAACAAATAAAAATAAGAAAGAATACCTGTAGTTTATTGGTTTTGAAGGTGGATGAAAGTTTTGCCATTTGTCTGTCTTTAAAATTTGTAAACTTTTTTTTATTTTTAGCTTTCCATTACAGCTTTTCCACCTTCATGACCAGACCTCACAATGGTCCAAAAAAGGAGAGGTGATGCCCGGACACCTGTGCCCGGTCCATCTGACACACGGCCCTCCGGCTCTCACACACATTCCTCGAGTGGGATCCCTCTTCACACACACTCTTCCAGCACTTCCAGATGTCATGGATATCTACAGAGCGGAAAGCACAGCATCTGCATGGTGTCTGACTTTTTCTACCCCAACATGGGTGGTGTGGAGAGCCACATCTACCAGCTCTCGCAGTGCCTCATAGAGAAGGGCCATAAGGTGGTGATAGTAACACACGCCTACGGCAACCGTCGTGGAGTACGGTATCTCACCAATGGACTGAAGGTGTATTACCTTCCACTGCAGGTTTGTAATTTAAACGTGACTTCGCAAGGTTGAAATTAAAGTACAGTAAAGGTTTTGATCATGCTCTGATCATATACTGTTTAGTATGATTTATTGCTTTCATCACCACAACATTTGTCTCACAGACATTAAGTTTATGTTGTTTAAGTTTTCAGTTCATGATGTTCATGATTTTTATCAATATTTAAAAAACCCATTTTTAGAAAATAAATGTGATCTGAAAGGATACCATTCTACTTCTGGAACCTAAATACTGGTGCTGTATTTGTTTTAGTATTAGTGTGCTTGAAGTAGCTTCATGTGTAGTGTTCATCAGTATTATGCCACAAATACAATACAATGTTCCTTAAAAGTTAAAGTGAAGTCTCTCACTTGACGAGCAAAATTATTACACATGTTCATTCACCAGAAATGAACAATAATGACCTCTTCCCACAGGTGATGTATAACCAATCCACATCCACCACCTGCTTCCACAGCCTGCCCCTGCTCAGGTGTGTGTTTGTGCGTGAGCGTATCACTGTGGTCCATGCACACAGCTCCTTCTCAGCCATGGCCCATGATGCTCTCTTCCATGCCAAGACAATGGGTCTCAACACCGTATTCACGGACCACTCGCTCTTCGGATTCGCTGACCTCAGCTCCGTGCTGACCAATAAACTGCTAAATGTGTCTTTGTGCGACACCAACCACATTGTGTGTGTGTCCTACACCAGCAAAGAGAATACTGTGCTGAGGGCTGCACTTGATCCCGCCATCGTCTCCGTCATCCCTAATGCGGTCGACCCCACCGATTTCACACCTGACCCCATTCGCCGTGATGACAGCAAAATAACCATTGTCGTTGTAAGCCGATTGGTCTACAGGAAAGGTAGGAGAATGTGATATTAAAGGTGACTTTTATGGTGAGGGAGTTTTTTGATTGATTGATTGGTTCATTTATCGCTGTTTTCAGGAATTGACCTGCTGGGTGGAATCATTCCAGAGCTGTGTGCCAAACATCCAGATCTCTGCTTTCTGATTGGTGGAGAAGGTCCTAAACGTCTTGTTCTGGAAGAAGTTAGAGAAAAATATCAGCTTCATGATAGGTAAGGAAGGCTTGCTTTATATACTTGCACTGTGTTTTTACTAATTAATTTATTAATTTTTTATTCATCTTGGCAGAAGAGTGAAAATCAATAGCATCAGGTGATTTTTGGTTCATTTGCCTCTCAAGTGGCACAACAGAAATGCATTTTTATTGCATTACATTATCAAAAATCGCACACATTTTCTCCAAACTCTGTGAACGAATTAGTCTCAAACTTATTAGACACGTGTACACAAGCCTCAAATTAGTCAAAAATCCTACGCATTAGAAGCTGCACACACTCACATGCTCACCTTCAAGTAGAGTTTGAGACTTTGGACGCATTTGAGGAGGGAAAGCGTCACCATTCTTTCATAATGCTACAGGTGGTACACTCTGTACTATTTATACATTTTCATCCATGTAGTAGGAGTGAATTATTTGCTAAGTTTGTTTTTTTAAGTAATAATTATGGCAGATGATTGATATGTCTGTCAGTAAAAATATATTTTTTTTTTTTTTTTTTTTTTTTTTTTGCTTGATTTAATTTTACGTTAAATGTTAATCGCTTGAATTTTTATTTTTTTGTTTGTTTATTGTTTTTTTGTAACACACAAAAAAGTTAAGTTTAGTGTTAATCATTAAACTTTTTTTAAGGTTTAAAATTGCTATGAAATTGGGGAACATAAAATCGAGTCGGAATATTGTGATACTTACAGAACCGCAATTTTAATCTGCACCTACATATTGTGATCTCGTATCGGGGGTGTCTGGGGATTCCCATTCCTACCACATAGGGGATTCCCATTCCTACCACATACTAGTAGGTAGATTGTGGAGGAATATTAAACACACTGTATGTATGCCTATGTGATTGTGTCTCTAGGGTGCGTCTTCTGGGAGCTCTGGATCACAAGGACGTACGAGACGTGCTGGTGCAAGGCCATATCTTCCTGAACACATCACTAACTGAAGCCTTCTGCATGGCCATAGTAGAGGGAGCCAGCTGTGGATTGCAGGTTAGTGTGTTTAATTATAAATGAAGTGTGTGTCCTTGTAGTTATTGGAAAATAAATATCTCTGCCATGACTATTTGATTACAGAACACACTGCTTGTTAGGTGCCCAGTCACAGAACCTGGAGGGAGGAAATTGATGTAGTTTATTAATTTCTCGTGTGTGTTTGTGTGTAGGTGGTTAGCACTCGTGTTGGAGGCATACCAGAGGTTCTCCCTGATGAGTTGGTGACGTTGTGTGAGCCGACAGTCAGCTCCCTCTGTGATGGCTTGGAAAAGGTTATTGCCAGGCAACGTGCAGGCAAAGTGCCCCCTCCTACAGCAATCCACCGCCAGGTCCAAACTCTCTACACTTGGAGAAATGTTGCTGAACGCACAGAAAAGGTCAGTGTACACTTTTTAAAGCATCATATATTGTGAAAACATTTTGGCAGTTGTTCGAAGAGAATTTGTAATCATGCATGATGGCAGACAAACTCTATAAAGATATAATTTCTGTGTTTTGCTAGGTGTATGACCGTGCTTGCAAGCAGCCTGTCCTGCCGTTACCTGCTCGACTGCGGAGGCTGCGCTCTCACTGCGGCGCTGTCGCTGGCTCTATATTCTCCTTTGTGGCTGTCATCAACTTCCTGTTCCTGCTATACCTGCAGTGGCTCTGCCCCAATGACCTCATCGATGTTGCAGTGGATGCGTCTGGACCAGATGGGCGTTGGGGGCGGGACTTTGGGAAGGAAGAGCCTAAAGATCTGAACGCAGCACAGCATGCTCTTCCAGATAAAAGACGGTTAAAGTGTTAGTGTGGTTAGGATTTAGCTTATGTTGGTTGTGACTACATTTTAATCTCCAGAGATTTCAAATAAGTGCACTAAAGTTTTCTGTTTACATTCCAGTGAGGAGGCATCTGATCTAACTGTGATGTACTCTATTCCACAAATATTCTGTAGTAGTTATGATCTTGATCAAGCACCCATCCTTATTTATTAACAAACCAAAACCTGTTATTTTTGTAAATACACTCACTCACTGTCTATACCACTTTATCCTGTATACAGTGCTGGAGGGGGGTTTAGGTTGGGGCTGGAGCCTATCCCAGGAGACGAGGGCATGAGGCAGACTGCCAAGCCATCGCTAGGCACACACATGCACATTCTCACACACTACGGGCAATTTGGGAACACCATTTAGACTGATCGGCATCAGACCATGGGACGAAACCGGCGTACCCGGAGGAACCAAGCACAGAAAGACAATGCAAACTCCATGCACACAGACCCGAGGCAAGAATCGAACCTGTCCCTGGAGGTGCAAGGCGACAGTGCTAACCACTAAGCCACCGTCCTGCCTGTTGTACATATAGTTTTGTTTTTCAGTCAGTAATAAATGTCACAGAAATCACTAACTATTGCTCAGCTGCAATATTTGTTTGTTTATTCTGTGTATAATTAAGCAGTATCACACAAGAGGGTGTGATAATGAATTTCTGTGGTAATGAATTTCAGCACAGCTATGATGCCCCTTGAGAACTTTGAGAACTTCAATATTTTTTCCCTCTGTCACAAGTATTCCTTTTAACTCTGTTGGTGATGCTCAATGTCTTGTATATTGGCTAAATTCATGTGCCTTTTTTTATCCTTGACAGGTAAAACATATCATTTTTTCCCCCAATAGTTTTCACAGCCCCTGTGTGGTCTGTATTCCAAAAATTGCAAACGATTACAATAAAAATAAAAAGGGACCTCCAAAATGGGGTCATAGACTGCCCCACAGATCAACTTTATTTTGTAACCTAGCTTTGTAGTTGTTCAATTTTACCCACAAGTAGAGCTAAAATGTAAATCTAAATGTAAATTACCTTGGTCAAAACTACCCAGCCTGGCTTAGGCATAGTTCATACTAGTTGTAGCACTACATTCCCAGCAGTTTTGTTAGACCACAGTGTTTTCTATCAGGCAAATCATGAAGAGGTTCATTTGAAAATCTTTCAATCAGCAGGAGTAACACAACAATCAGACTGTGACTACTGTTAGGCCTCAAATAGCAATCTCAATCCAAGTTTATGGTAAAGAAACCCAAATTCTCATTGTTTATAATATAATAAAGATAAATGAGAGCAGTTATGATCATTTTTAACTTAAAATAAATAATGCAATTGATGATATAAATCTCTTTTGGCAAACTATCACCAATTAAAAGCCAATGATTTCAGTTCTAGCACTTTTTTTTTCAAAACAAAGAAGGCTAATTGCAGCTCCTCCATGAGAGACATTGAAAATAAAAATGGATTTTTCCATGGTTTCATTGCAAGATGATGAGACCGTGATGAGTCAGGTAGGTTCTGTCAGCAACTACCACAGTACCAAGTATTAGATGAGCTAATATGTTTTTAGGTTCATTATGCATCATGCAGGCCACTAGAGGGCAGTGTGAGGCAGTAAACAGGATTGCACTCATTCAGTCATTAAATAATTAATAACAGAAATAGATAAAGTAGCTGGGATTACAGAGTAATATTTAGAATATTTTAAAGAAGACATAAGATTGTTGTCTAATAAGAAAACCGTAAAATAAAAAAATAAAAAAGTAAAATAATAATCACTCTCACGAGCATAGCAACACTTATTTTAGGTACATACAAAAAGAAAAAATGATAGAATTATAAGAATTACTATTTACTCTATGCCACAGTGAGTCTTCTGGCAGTCACAAGTTAAACAAGATGACAAAAGAACACCAACCTGAACTGGGAAATCAAAGAACTTACATTTAACCTTACCAACATACACAAGACTGTTCGGTCTGGAATGTCTTTACAACAATTTACAACATTTTACAACAATCCAGTTTACTTAATTATTTGGTGATTATCTCAGACTACAGGAACTAAAACTATATGTACACACAGTTGATCAAATTTAGAATGAAACCGTAACACTGACATATTTATTGGGTTTTCATTTCACATTTGATCATTGCATTGTATGTGCATTGTAACCAGATAGTATAGAAGTATTTTCGGTAACTAATAAATTGATAAATAATAATAAAATTATTATTATTATTTACATAGCCATGTATACTTTACCGTCTATATATGCACTAAATGTAATAATTTCTGTAGCATTTGCCCTAAAGATTTTACATTAAGCATGCACACTTTTTTTTAATCATGTATGGATCGAAAAGTCCTGGTAATCCATACATGATGAAAAATTTTGCCTGTTCTAAATTTATTAAGCTTAATGAGCTAATAGGTGTGCAGGCAAACCCTTACATGGCAGTGGCAGACAGAAGCACCTTTACTTTATTTGGCTGCTGAAAAAAAGATGGCCTGAACCACCAATCTTTTACCCAGGCCTACAATGAATGACTAATGAACATTCTCACCAGAGGCATTAGCCAGTTACAGTTCAGGAGCACCACATTGAAGGAGACGAACACCCTACAAATGCTTATTGGACTCACTATAGAAACTCTATTGACTTTCCACTGCCAGAAGAAAGCAAGGGCCATTCTCCAAAACCCCCTTCACCCAAATCACTTTCTGTTCATATGGACGATAGGTTAGCACCTCAGAAACGACAGACATTAAAGTGTCAGACTCGTAGGAAGGACATTAAGACAAGAGAGAGATATTTTCCCCCAAACAAACCTTTTCAACCACCTAATGACTCACTCAGGTAAATTTCTCTTGTTTATACACACAAACACACATACATGGCAAGCACGTCATAAATACGATCACTATTTCTAAGCCTTATTCATGTCTTAGAGTAACAGAGAGAGCCATGCAAGCACTCAAATGGTTGTATATACATGTGCAAATCGACTGTAACAAAGGAATCAGTGCTGAAGCAGATTTATTTGCATATATAAATAGATTTTAATTAAATATGAAGTATGCACAATTTATAAAAAATCTATTATTTATATTAATTGTCAAAAATTTGCAAGATGTAAATGTGTGAGATATGTCGTGGCTAATTTTTTCAGATCTCGACAATTTTTAAACAAAACCAAACAACTTTTAAGTAGAGAAAAAGCAAAGAAGTTTATTGAAGACAAACGTAGATAGACAGCTCTAAACCGGTCAGAAAGACAGTTTCCCTACAAAGCTCTAACTACAGGTTCCTCGAAGTCCAAAGTTCCCAAAGTCCCCAACTTCCTTATTTTACATGGGTTTATAAACCCGACAAGTGCTTCATCGCTCCTCCTTGTTCCTTTGTTCGACCCAATTTTTATTTAATATTCAATAGGTATATGTTAATTTGTTCGTTTTAGTGGTGTGGTAACTCCCAATTCCATACTTTCCCCCCCTCTTAATCTCATCTTTTATTTATTATTTTTATCTGGGTGGGACTTATCGGCCATCCAAAAATTTAACTCTCCTTTAGTGCTGAATTTTTCCATCAGAGAAAGTTTTGAGATTGTTCCAAGATGTGTAATAATCTTATTCTTATTTTCTCATTTTCTCATTTTCCTATATTTTCCTATTCTTTTCCCATCAGTCATATCTCAACTGTCCTTAGTATGCTTAAAGTTATTGAAATTATTTATTTATTTATTTACTTATTTATTACATGTCATATAATGATTAATTATTGAACTTAAGTATGGCTAGGATCAATATGATTCATTTTGTCAAAGCTTAATTATATTAGACTACATTATTTTAATTATTATTATTTTCTATAAAAAAGACTGAAGAAGAAAATTCTCTTCTTAAATCATAATTTGATCATTAATCTATATGATTTTAAACACTGGCTTTTAATAATATATGTATACATATATGGATTAGTAATTATAGACACAGCCATCATAGATGAATTTTGGTTATGTAGTGTAATATATAGTGATAGTGTTAGTTGTAGAAGTGAGGGATAGTAATGGATTTGATTATTGATTAGTGATTCCTTTGTTTCTCAGCTTTAAAAAAAAAAAAAAAAAAAAAGGAAGTCTGTGCTCTGTGTCCAGAAAAAAATGGAACTGAAAGTTATTTCTATAACTTTTCTTAAGCGTCTCTGTTAACGTTATTTTAGCAAAGTACTTTCTGCACTTTTCCATTACGCTCTGCTTGCTTTAAAGTTTCTTACTATCAGTTAGACTAAATAGCACTAAATAGCACCTAAAATGTAATTGAAATTCAATAAAATTCTCCCCAGATCCAATTATTATATTTGAGTAATTCAGCCTTAGCTACTTTACTGACATAATTAAAAAGAAAAAAGGCTCACTTTCTCCCCAGTTGCATTGCTATATGTGTTGTCTGATTTAACACTTGCACCATTGTCTGTACATTTATAGAAGTCTGCAAAATTTTAACTGGTGTTATGCATTTATTGTTCATTTTCATCTATCTTTTTCTTCTGCTTCCTTTCTCAAAGAAAAAACAGCACCAAACTGAGCTGAAACACACTTACTGGCAGTAGGGTGGGTCAGTGGTTAATAGTGTCACCTCACATCCAGGGTTGGGGTTTTGAATATCACCTCTGCTCAGTGTGCATGTAGCTTTCAACAGTGTTTCAACTTAGTGAAAGTGTATGATGCAATAAATGAAACAGATAATGGATGGCTAGACTAATGATAATGTAATATATATTGTATAATGTAATAGACTTTTAGTTGAGACATAAACTCCTTGTTTTTCAATACACTTTGTCCATATGTCAACAAGCTTTCATATTCCCTCATTAAAAATGCTTTAGGCAGAGCTTGGGCTGAGCATGCAAAATAACAATGCACAGCTGTCTTCACTTCTTCATCAGAAGTGATTATTTGTCCTCGTAGGGCTGCTCACCTGCAAACAAGTAGAAATCCAATGGAGCAAGATCAGGGCCCGTATTCACAAAGCTTCTTAAGCCTAAAAGTTGCTCCTAATGACAGAATTCTACGAAAATTCTTAGAATTATGACATTTTCTTAGAATTTCCCCCTAAATTTAGGACAAAATCTTGGTAAAGATAAAAATTATTAACGTAACATCTTAGACCTAAAAACATCTCCTAAGGTAAAAATTGTTAACAGTAGAGAGGAGGACTTTTAAGAGGCTTAAGAATTTCTATAGCAGAGGACAAAATGGCTGAAAGAAGAAATATTCTCCAAACACTAAACGTAAAAAGTAAACACTGCTCTTCTATCCAATTTGGTTTTCTTATTCTTTTACTTCCTTCTATCCCTCTTGGATTGTTGGCTACATACCATCCAAAAGTGCAACTTACACAGACTGTCCTGAAATCATGTAAATTGGTAAAAGCCATTTTGCTCCAATCAATCTGAAATGGATTAAAAGTATTAAAATCTGTTTGGTAAATAAATTTAAGAACTTAAATATAGTATGAATATAAATATATAACTACTCCATGCAAATTTGTTGCTACAAAAGTAGGGACATTTTCAACATTTGGCTGTTTTAATTAACTTTAATATATTTAGCCTGTAAAAGAAACTTTGCATAAAGTAATATTCATGATTATACAATTTCTTCTATTAACTCTATTATCATATATTCATTTTCAAAAAGAGCACATTTTAAGACCATTACATTTTTAAGACCATTAAGACCAATCACAGTCCTTGAATTGCTGCGTCATCCCTAGTAATGGGGTCAACCACACCTCCTCACTAAGATAAAGGTTTTTGTACTTTTGTTACTCTGAGTTGTTCTGAGAAGTTTCCTTAATCACTTTAAGTCTAAGACTCCCAGCTAGGACTTTTTAGGCTAAGATAGGAGCTCTCTGAGAGAATTCTAAGAAGCTTTGTGAATACAGGCCCAGGACTTTAGAGAGGTCCTAAAGAAACTCATTTTGCCAGAGTGTCGATAGTGTGGACAGAAGTGTGCGGACGTATTGTCCTTGGCTAGCAGTCCACTGCGTTTAATCCCAAATTTATGCATCAGCTCTTCAATAAACATCTTACTGTGATGAGCACTGTTGATTGTTGAATCTTTTGGATGTTTCAGTTCCATATTTTGCTGTTTACTCTCAGGCTTGTAGTGATGAATTCATGTCTAGTCATCAAATCACAAAATCAGTCACAAATATTGTTTGCAGATATCCAAACACTACTGTTTATGCTCTTCCATGAGTTGTTTCGGCACCAGTTACACACTCAGACTATTTAAAAATAATAATAAATGCATGCTGCTCTTCCCTCGTGCAAATCACTAGGGGGCATCCAATTTTGCTTGCACCACAGTTACTAATGAACTGATGTAACATGTTCACACCTGCAGCCATGACTGGAGACAGTAGCCTTGAACGGAAAGTGCTGATAAGACCAACAGAAGTTTTAATATAACTGAAGTGTGAATATTTTTGGACTCACCCTCATAATATAATATAATATAATATAATATAATATAATATAATATAATATAATATAATATAATATAATATAATATA
>JAQMYL010000035.1:8710722-8724913 GCA_030014365.1 Clarias pachynema
ATATAATATAATATAATATAATATAATATAATATAATATAATATAATATAATATAATATAATATAATATAATAATGACTTCACTCTGTCCTTTGGAATCTGAACAGCAACAAATTCTCTCTAATTTCACAATCATATTTTGTCGTGTGGTGCAAAATTCATATAACAGTTTGTATGATAGATTTTAAAAAAACTTAAAATAACAAAACAGACCAAACTAAGGTCACATGGGTTGGCAGAAAGGAGCATAACCAGTTATTTTGAAAGATAATGGCCAGGGTGTGACATTCAAGACATCAGTAAAACCCAAACATGTCTGATAATGCAGAAATTTCCCATGCAAGGCTAAAGAAAAAAGCCTCGTGGACACACTGTTCTCACCTTGTGTAACTGCTTTCACACGCACACGCACACACACACACACACACACACACACACACACACACACATGCGGTTCACATATTTTTTGTAAAGTCTAGATGCATCGTCTGGGCAGTAAACTTTAGATTTAAAGACATGTAAGTGATTGAACTTAAAAGAAAGAAAGACTTGAGACTGTGCCTTGTTCAGATTTAAGTAACCCCTTTCCTTCATTCAAACCAAAGCCTAATTATTGTGTAATATCTGTGTTTGGTTTGAAAACCTTTCTCTCACCAGGAACCAGGTATCGGATTTAACATGTTCTGTGGGTGTGAGTTTGTGTGTGAGGAAATCTTTGTCCTATTATTATGTTGAAGAGCTGTTCTCCTTTGGGGGAGGCTGATGTGTGTATTTGCATGATAACTGATGGGAGGTACAGTGTGTCGGGGTGGGGGGTGGGGGGGTGATATTGTGAAGGCCATATTAAGTTGGCAAACACAGTCACACTAAACACACCACATTAGACCTTGTTACTGTAAGACACTAGATGTTCTTGTGAGACATTTTAAGAAATCTAAAGGATGGCTGCTGCTCATGCTGAGGTGTGTGTTTGGATTGAGCCATGGCAGCAGATTTTTCAAGTCTATGGTGGACGAGTGTGTAACACACTCATGGAAGGTGAGTTTGTTGTTTTATTGTAGATCTTTTTTTGTGTGTGTGTACAGTTAGGTTTTGGATGAGCAAGTTGACGTCGTAAAATATATGTATAACATTGTACTATTTTATTGATATCGTGGTGCAGACTAAATGCCTTTTAGGACTTTTAGGATTCTTTTTTAAATTGTTTTCATGAGAAAAATAGCTTCATTTACAAAACAAGAAAATGAAGCTATTTTTCTCATGAAAACAATTAAAAAAAGAATTGACCTTCACAATGATATTAAGACAAACGTGTGTGTGTGTGTGTTCAAGGTTCTTGTGCAGACAGGACCCCTCTCCATGATGCAGCTTTGCAAGGCCGGCTACTCCCACTTAAGAAGCTCCTATTGCAGGTATGAACAATGTAAACCACTAAATCTCAAAAAGATATTTTATTAATTAACTTTATTACATAGGTTATATCAATGGTGAATTCCCTTACACGAAATCCTGTGAAAAACATCTGTAATATAATGAAGTTCCAATGCTTGTGTTTGTGCAGGGGATGCATGTTGGTGTGATCACACTGGAAGGCATCACTCCATTACATGAGGCCTGTCTAGGAGGCCATGTTGCCTGCGCTGAACTACTGCTGAAGCATGGAGCTGATGTATGTCCAGAACTGCCTGAATATTTCCTAGTAATAAATACAAGTGTATGCATGTGAATAAGTTATTATATGTGTGCATTTTCCTTCAGGCCAACGCTGTGTCAGTTGATGGAATCACACCTCTCTTCAATGCATGCTTCAGTGGTAACACGGACCTACTCAGACTCCTTCTAAAGCATAGCTCTGTCCATCACCCAGCTCACCGGCGTAATTCACCCATTCACATTGCAGCAAAGCAAGGTGTGTTTATTCACATAACTGCATTACAACATCATTGTGCATTGCATTATGGGTAGTAGTCACCTTGTTTTAGGATGCAGTTTTTCAAAAACAAATTAAGAAAGGGAAAAAGGTGCACCATTTGAAAATCAAGTGCGCGTTTCCTTATGAGGCAAAAGACTACTATTAGAAAATATAAAGGAAATTAACATCCGAGTGATCAGATACTCAGAATGTTTCAATGCAGTAGGTTTTTAGTTCAGCTTTTATTTTTTAATTTGCATCTTTGTATTAACTATGTATTTATTTCAGCCTTTTGCACAATATTTTAAAGCTGCTATGCCATTTGCAATATGTCTTTTCTGCTGTTTGTGAGAATGGTTACAGTTAGTTATACAGCAACCATTCACCATTCAATCATATTTTTAAAGTTGGATAATACTGAAAAAATCTCCACTGCCATTACTAGTACTGGCAGCCTCTACTGTAGCCTTCGTGACCTTAAGTCTGCATTCTGATATGAAAATTCTGTTCTCTATGACAATGTAATCTTAGTATTATGTGTGTGAAGATCAGTTTTAAAATGGGACGTCATAGTTTTGACTTCCCATCTAGCAAAACTCTAATCTGCTAAGATACACTTAATACACTCGAATGTTACTATCATTAGGAAGTAAATTGTTGAACAGTTGCAAACACAGGCAGAACCTCAATTATTATGTAGATGTAGATCAGACTAAAGACAAGAAAGCAAAAAAAGTAGATCGCATGAAGTTTAAATTTGGTCTAAAGTTAAAATTAAATTCACTTATACCACATCAGCGCTGTTTATGTATTTGTAGTGCTGAAATTATTAACTAATCCCAGTAAAATATTCAGTTTAGCTTTTTTAAATTAATATATATTGGCTTATATATATTTGAGTGCAGGCAAATTCCTAAGTACTGCCAAAGTTCCATTAAATTCTGTGATGGAATTCATGATGCTGTGACAAAATCTGGCTGGACAGACATACAGACAGAAAATTTTCGGTGACTGTTTTTGGGTCCTCCAATGTATAAAACTTAAAGATATCATTGAAAGAGTGAGTTCTGACCAATGTACAGTACAGACAAAACATTTATTTTATTTATATAGATGTAGTATAAAGACAGTAGGTAAATGTTTCCTATCTGGCTTGCTATAGTGAGGATTAAGATATATATAAGATATATATATATATATATATATACTTACACATATATGTGTGTGTGTGTGTGTGTGTGTGTGTGTGTGTCTGTGTCTGTGTGGTTTCATTTCAGGTCACACAGCTTGTGTGGATTTGCTGCTGTCTTATGGGATGGATGCTGATATGGAGTTGGATGAAGTAGGCACACCACTTTACTGTGCGTGTGAAAGCAGAAGTACAGAGTGTGTGCAGAGGCTTCTAATCTTAGGTCAGTATACACACATCTAAGACAGATTCTTAGGACCCTGGAAACACTTGTGATAAAAATTAGAAACTTAATGATAGTTATGAATCCTATTCTTCATTTGTTTCCGATACAGTTATATATTAGTATCAGTTCATATACAGTACACCACAGCAGTAGATATATATGTTGATATTATTGAGTAATATCTTATAAAGTATAGAATTCTATGATTTCAGTATGTGATTTATGAGCATTGTATCATATTGGCTTAGGTGCTGATGTGCAGATTGGGCATGGCCTTGACACACCATTGCATGCTGCAGTTCGAGTGGGTGGAGCCAAAGAGGTGGCACTGTTGCTCGAACATGGTGCTGATGGGAAATGTAGGAATTCAGAAGGAATCATGCCTCTGGATCTGGCTACAGATAACAGTATCAAGCAGCTTCTACAAACAGCAGGCAAGAGACCACATACAAAAACACTATTATAGTTTTGACTAAACTGAAAAGCTATATTATTAAAAGAGTCTGATTTATCATCTGTGTTCTGTGTTGTAGGTCCACGGTCTTTGTCACAGATGAGCCGGTTGTGCATTCGTCGTTCCTTGGGCCAAAAAAGACTGAACAAAACCAGAGTTCTCCAACTACCACACATTCTGCACACTTATATTCTGTATCAATAACACATATACATATTTCGTGTTTACTGCACTAAGTACACAGATTACATAGTTTTATACCCAAAGAACAAATACTGAAAAACTAGCGTTCTGAATATGGAAATCATTTGATGTAAATAAACTATATTGAAATAATACTTGTTTGTGGATATAATTTGAAAAACAATGATCTATAATAATATTAATAATAGTGATAATAACAATAAAATATGTTTATTAAGCAGCAGATGGCGACATAGAGCAAAATTAGAAAGTTGATGTCCTTGAGAGAGCGAGAGAGAGAGAGAGAGAGAGAGAGAGATGTGGGTGAGCTGGTGGTAAAAGAAAAAAGAGAGAAGTTACAAATGTGAGCTTTTTGGTGCAGTCATGAAAGCAGGACTTTATTAGTGAGGATATGTATAAGTAAGGCAATGGCAGCAAATGGGAAATATGGAGAGCATTAACTCATCCATCATCTAATTATTTTTTATTTCTATTTCTATTATCTTTTATTTCTATTTTTATTTTATATAATTATCTTGCATGGCCAACCAAGAAGGCATTTAATCATGTACTTTTGCACAAAGATACAACCTAGACAGCATTACTTATTTTAAGGGCAGCCCATTAGAGCACCTTATCAGGTTTTCTTGACATGACAACCGAGAGGGCCCTTTATGTGTTTTCCATACTGTATCTGGCACCCTAGGTAGGATTTTGTTTGATTGTTCTTGTCATTTTTACCCTATGAGGACTTTTGCACTGTAAGGGTAATCTAGAAGGCACGTCTATCATATTTTATTTACCATACTGGCATATCCTGTACAACGCTTTATACCATGGTGAGGTGGTTGAGCAGTGTCAAATAGTGGGTGCTGAACTAGCGATTAGTGAATTGATAGCTGAAACCTCATGGTTATGCAAGACTGCCACTGATGAGAATTCAAACAAGTAAATACCTCTCTCCTGCTTATGTATATGTTTAGAAAGTATCACATAGTTGCTCTTGGATAAAATTGCATTTAATTAAACAGTTGTTTAAGAGTTTTTCCATGCCACTGTTGCCCTCGGCTTACTAATCAAGGACATTCTTTTGATTATGATTTATACATATTTCCTTCACACATTTCATACTTATTTCCATATTTTATTTATTCGATAATGCTGCTTTGCGACAATGACCATTGTTAAAAGCACTATATAAATAAAATGGAATTATATGAATGTAAATGGCTGCAGCTTTGAGGCTGCATGACAAAACAAGGCAAAAAACCTTGTGTATAGTGCAAACTTATTTGGATATTATTGCCTTTATTATTATTATTATTATTATTATTATTATTGTTTTTTTTTTTTTTTTTAAATATTACTACTACTACTACTACTACTAATAATAATAATGTTAATCTTCATCATCATCATCATAAATATACTATAACTATACAGCACAAAAGTCTGGACACACCTACTCATTCAGTGGAAGTAAAGGCGTTTCTTTATATGTATTTTTATTCTATATATTTATATCTATATATGTTTACAAAGTGTAAACATTTTAATATTCTTCAAGGTTATCACTGTTCACCTTGAACGCTTTGCACACAATTAGCAAACCAACAAGTGCTCAACATATAGCCTGTGAGAACAGTTGGAAAATCAGTCTAACCTCATGAAAATTGATAAAAGAGAAGTAAACAAAAAAAAAACAAAAAAAAAAGAATTACATCAAAGATGACATCAAAGCAAAAGGTGGCATCTTTGAAGAATCCTCAACACGTGGTTTATCCTTTTTACTTGTATTTTCATCATCATAAACATCATCATCATCTTCCATCCATCCATCCATCCATCCATCAGTATTCGCCAGTAGTATATAATTGACCACATCTTTGAGCGTTTGAGCTTTTATTGTTTGTCTGCAGTATTTCTTTCTTATCCCTCCAGCAGCAGGATATGAATATTCTTAGAAAGCCGGCGGTCAAAGATTAAACAGACGGCTGTGAAATGCAGCCCTGGCCGCAGTATGGGGACTCCAGGCCACGCCCCCAATGTGAGGGGGCAGATGGGGCGGGTGGGGGTTGCCTCGGTGCTCTCCGTGCCCAATAGTAAGCAGAACGGCTGGCACTGAACACACACACACCCACACACGCAGACACAAACACATGCACATTAGACTTCATTACACTCAACTCGCGTAGTTCACACGGCACAAACCGACAGGCGAGACGTGCAGGTAAGAGCTGCTTCTTTCACTATATATATATATATTTAAAATCACCTCAGTGGAGATAAATGACGGGGAAACCCTCTGCGACTGAGGAGACGTGAAGAAGCAGAGATGTGAGACAGGAGCTGGGCTTTTTAATCGAACAAGCATCATCCTTTTTATCGGCGAGGGTTCTTCCGGAGATCAAAGGCTGTGTTTGACATGTAACGCTGAAATGTATCAAATCGCCCCAAGCTTCTAGATTTACTCCGAATCCTCCTAAATCCCGTGCATAAGACTGAGGTCGATTAAATGAGGCAGGGGTTTTCGCCAGCAGGAGTGAGGAGGTACTGTAGGCTACAGATCTCTCAAACAGCTGTTTGAACAGGTGCAATGCAGCACACAGCCGGTTTAAATGCATACAAGTTTATAATTGCCTTTTTTTTTATGCTTACACAAGAACCAGATGAGCGCATGTTGTTCCTTATTGACCCTGTGATTTGAATGATTCTCCTGAATAAGTCTTCCCTCCTGTAATTTTGAATTGTTCTCGTTCAATCCATGTGTAAATCAATAGTGGGTTTGGGATTTGGCTCAGGAGGCACGTTAAATTAAATGAACGTCTCTGTTAGATGATGCCGTCACCTTAGAAATCATTCTGGTAGCGTCCCGAGATCAATTAGAATCAAATGAAGGGGAAGATCTGTGCACACGTCCCAAGCCTTATTTAGTCTCTGATATTGGGGCGCACTTAATTATGTGTGCTTCGTGTGCCGTAATCATTTGGTCACGTTGTCACATTATGAACATTTAGATGGCGTAAACCCTCCAGTTGCCCTTTCTTTAGTGATCCAAGTATCTCTCTCTCTCTCTCTCTCTCTCACACACACACACACACTGGGCTTTGCGGGTTTAAACATTGACCTACATGTTCATTCATTTGTTATTTAAACGATTTAAAGACCCAGACCTGACTTAATCATGCAGCTAAGAGGACTACAGGGAGATGGCATAACCTCTCCCAGACCAATACTCACTAAGTCACATTTCAGTGACACACACACACACACACACACACACAAAGCTTCAAAGACACACTTTCGACTCCTTCAGGATGTCCATAAGTGCCTCGTTTGTTTATAAGATATTATTTATAGTGTTACAGTGGTCATTCGTACCCGTTCCTAGCAGGTGTGCTAGTGTGTGTGCGGTTTCAGTCTCATTTTGCACCACACCTTCTGTTAATGGTTATGCTGTGTATGCTGTGTAGACTGACTGTGCAGTCATGGGAGAAGAACAAGCTTTGTGAACTTGGGCATGTATAATTTGAAGGACTGGGAAACAGGTGAAAATGTCATAGAGTAAGGGATGTGATGGTGTTTTAAACCCTTGTTAACAAAAGTGAGGAGCCGATGTTTTACAAGATATCAATAACAGATTGAGCAACCTTGAAAATGACAACACACCAAACAGGCATATTTACATTTCATTGATGCAAAATGGCACTGTGGCCTTGGAACTCCAGGGTCAAGGGGTTGATTCTCGCCTTGGGTCAGTGTGCGTTGAGTTTGCATATTCCCCGTGTTTATCCTTCGGATAATGCTGCTTCCTCCCACAGTCCAAAGACATGCAGATTAGGCTAACTGGCATTTCCAAAGTGCCAGTAAGCCAAGGAGTGTGTGTGTGTGTGTGTGTGTGTGTGTATGCCTTGTGGTGGATTGGCATGCCATCCAGGATATATTCTACCTCATGCCCCAAGTTTCCAGGGATAGGCGCGAGTGTAGAGTGAGTGAGTGATAAAATAGGGCTAAGGCTAAGGCTCTTTTAAGTACCTCTATACCAAACACCATAATTCTTAAGTTGTTAACTTCTTTTGGATATTTTTCCCAGTTAGGTTGATTTTAGGATAAGTTTGTTAATACGGTAATTAATTTACTGAGACCTTCTCAGTACTTTTGGGAAATAAAACTGGTTCAGAGATGGGTATGTAAGTTGTTGACTGGTGTGAGCATGTCGTGTGATATGAGGAAAATAAAACATGATGGGGCATGCTGTTCTAGGACATTAATTGCCAGGGTTAAATAGAGGTATAAAAGATATTCAGTAGCAGTACTAAAAGTATAAATGTTTAGATGTGAGTCAGTGTTTTATTTAGATAGAGTTGTTATTGTTGTATGTCTCAGATTTTGTTAATTCAGTTTTTTATTTGTTCATTAGTTTATCACAGCCCCTGCCCTCAAAATGCAATATTTTCTAATTAAAAAGTCATGTTCAGGATTTAATTTAATCACTTCAAATAACACCCACAAGCACATGGAATTGGCAGACATATAGACATGTAAATTAGTTTTTTATCTATCAATTAAGAATAAGTCAATTTTTCCTATGAAAAGTACAGCATATGCAAACATGGGTGATATTAGGGGCTTATAGAACAAAATTTTAAATAGACAAAGCACAAAAGCCACAGTTTATGTTTGTGGTCTTAATGAACAAAGAAAAAAAAAAGTTACTGTATTACTTGTTTTAATATTTGCCTGATAGTGATGGTGTCAAATTTGTACAATTATGAAAATGTGTGTAAAATATGTTTAAAGTTATACCATGTTCTAAGGTCCAGTGTAATTCCATGTTATCTTCATGTTTAAATTAATCCAAATGTAAGCCTTAATTTTGCATGTTTATACTATACAGTACATACGTTTCAAAAGGTCTTGAACCTTCCTCATTTCTTCATAAGTTTTTTTAAATATGCTTCCTGAATGACTTCTGTTGTTCTCCAGGTTTTTGCCTCTCATTTTAAGTCCAGTCCCTGTACCTGATCAGTTTCAGAGGATTGTTTTTTGTTTCTTAAGCCACACAGTGATCTATGAATCACTCAAGCATAAAACCCCATCTAACTTAAGGGATGAACCAGTGAGAAACAGGTGCAGATGATGACAAATGATCAGGCTGGTGATTAGTACACTGGTGATGCTGAATGCTGAGTGGTTGGAACAAACCACTGAGGGGAATGAAAAAAAAGGGAAATGAGGTTGCTTCTGAGGTTGTTATATAAACAACCAATTTTTATATGGCATCTTTAAGCAGTTTGCAGCTTGTCACAGTAAAACATTTGTTTCCATTTCTTTAATCTACATCATTGAATTTAACTTAATATGAAGAAATAAGTGGTGGCTCAATATTTTTTTAAGTGTTTGACTCTTCCCTAGATGTTAGTATTTTATTTCAGAAAAGGTTTTCAATTGAACTTATTTTAAGTACCCCTTAATAACAGTAATAAAACAACTGGCCTTTGAGGGCTTCATGTAGAAACAATCCTACTGTATGTAAATCGACATGGACATCAGTGTCTTCTCAGTTCAATCTATCAGTCTGAACTGCACGTATCCTCCACCATGCATATTCATCGATACTTGAATTCTTCATCAAGACAAAAAAAAGATATTTAATATTTACATTCTTGAGCATTTAAAAAATTATTTTTTTTTTTGCTCAGCATTGTTATAGTAGAATAAATGGACACTGTCATGAATACCTAATAATATTTGTATGGTTGCATGATCATTATATGTATATCTGTTACATCTGAAAAAATTTAGAATTCTTCACACTTGTTTCAACTGTAAAAATAAGTTCAACAACCAGGCTCTTTCATTCAGACTTAATTTATTACACCGCTCCATGACTGAATTCAAGCTCAGACATTTCCTCTAGTGCTCTCAATTTGAGTTCTCTGGAGAAATATGGCAATAAGATGACTTGCTGCTTTCTTATTACAAGAAGTCACAAGGATCACTCTGGCGTGGATATAGTGAAAGAAGATCATTTCACCTGCTTGACAACTGCATCAGTTACGGCTACATTCACATTACCAAGTTAAAGTGACACGAATCTGCAAATATAATACAAAAAGATTATTTTTTTAGGTTTCCAAATATAGTGACTGCGTTATTTTGCCAAATTATGTAACACCTGACCAGAACACTCATATATGCCTATTGAACATCCATTTTTCAAATTTAATCCATCCACTCTTTTAGATATCTACTAGATTTTTGTGCATGCTACGGGGATTTGTGCTTATTAATCACAACATCATTAGTGAGGTCAGTGACAGATGGTCGGTAAGGATACCAAGGGTGCAGTAAATGTTGCAGTTCATCCCAAAGGGCTTTACTGGGGCTGAGGTCAGGGCTTTGTGCAGGCCACTTAAGTTTTTCTGTGCTAACTGAGTCTTCACGCCTCGCTTTGTGATGGTTATGAATTGAACAATAGATTTAGATAAAATTTACCAATGAATGTTGTAATGTAAACATTGCTGTCAACATGAATTCTGTCAATACATGTATCATCAGACTAACTCCAGAAATAAGAATTTAAAATATATATTTTTAAATATATATATATACTATATATATATATATAGTGTGTATATATATATGTTTGCATTTGAGGTGGTAAAATGTTGCCATTCATCTATCATGCTGCTGGTGTGCTCTAAACTGTTCAAACTATACATTCACAGACTGAACAGCATTCTGTGCGGTAGGAATTATTTCCTAAGTTTGTTTAGAATTGTAGCAAAATATAAAATTAAATTGACCATGAGGGGTGAAGTAAATAATGTTGATTAACTCTCAAAGGGTGTTAGATATTATCTGGATCCTTAAGTTGATGTGTTCAAAAAAGGACAACTGAGCAAGTGTTGTGATGGTTAGACAACTGGGTCAGAGCATCTCCAAAATGGCAGGTCTTGTCAAGTGTTCCCAGTTTGCAGTGGTTAGTAACACCAGAAGTAGGACAAAAAGGACAACTGGTGATCTAGTGACAGGGTCATACACACATAAGGAGCAAAGCTGTGCCTGTCTGGTTTAGTTCCATATTGCTGGAAAATTAAATGCTAGCTATTATAGAAAGGTGTCAGAACACATAATACATAAACATACAGTAACAGCTGCAGATCGGTCAGAGTGCCCATGTTGACTCCTGTCCACCACTATCACCAGTGCCTACAATGGGCCTGGACTTTTGAATCATGCTTTGTTTTTGGGTCATGTGGGTGCCCGGATTTACTATGGATAGAAGACAAGATAATGGAAGCAGTATGGTGCAATGGGCAACATTCTGCTGGGAATCCTTTGGGTCCTGGCATTTATGTAGATGTTACTTTGACACGTAGCACCTGCCTAAACATTGTTGCAGATCCATCCAAATCCATCTCTTCATGGCAGGGCTGTTTCATGAAGGCAGTAACCTCTTTCAGTGACCTGATGCACTGAAAAAATATTCAGGAAGAGTTGACCTTGGCCTTCAAATTCTCCATATCTCAGTCTAACCAAGTATCTTTGGGATATGCTGGGCAAACAAGTCTAATCCATGGAGGCCCCTAGGTCACCTTCAAAGGTCGTACGGAGTTTCTTTAGAGGTCAGAGTTGTTTTGGTGGTGCAGGTAGTTTTGACCCATAAGAACCCAGACCCAGCTCTCCTTTAAGGGAAACTATTGGGGATATAACAAATCAATTTGTACACTTGCAGTCAAAAGAGGTTAAATATAAAAAAAGAGGCATAATTAAAACCTTAGACTGGTTAAATACCAAAAAAAAAACAAGCTTTTAAAAATAAGCTAGTTCTGTCACATGTGCTACCCAGACACACCGCCATTTTGGAAATGCACCAGGATGTAAATTAAATGTCACTTAGGGACAAGGATTAATATGAATAAGGAACTTTCCAGACCATTTAAAAGGGTGGTGACTGTTGTGTCACCACTGGTTCTTATGGGATAATGTCATGGGTGATTGCTGTGTTTTATACAGTGAAAGACAAAATGCATTATCAAAAGTGGTAATGCAATCCTGTAGGGTTGTGATAATAACTAACTGACATGACTGAGATTGAGACCACATGTTAATGTTAACTCTGAAAGATGGAAGCAGAAATGAATGGAAGTGAGGGGAAGCTTTTATCGCTTCTCTGATAAAGCTCATTAACATTCCAATAGGAGGAGTCATGTCGTGATCTGAATGGGTGACGACGATGTATCATAACCAGGCTTTGTGCTTGTGTGTGTGTGTGTTTTACTAGTTTTATGAAAAAGGTTCTGGCTTTTTTTCTTCCCATACAAAACGTGCCTGTATTTGTTGACAAGAGCAATGTGTTGATTAAAGCAAAATATGTTATTTGTGTTGTTTAAACTACGACAGTAGATTATGGAATGCCATAAAGTGTAATTGTATTTGTAATTCCGGTCAAATTCATTCCATTCATTCATTCATCCTCTATACGGCTTATAGAAGCACACACTCACATATAAACCACATTACAGGTGATTTGGGAACACCAATTATCCTAATCTGCATGTCTTTGGGCTGTAGGAGGAATTCATTCACCTTCTATACCACTTATCCTTTACAGAGTCGCAGAGAGCCTGGATCCTATTCCAGGACATAAGACGGGGTACACCCTGGACAGGGAGCCAGTTGATCACTGGGCACACATGCACAGACCATATACTCATTCACACACTACGGGAACACCAGTTAGCCTAATCTGTGGGAGGAAACCAGAGAACCCAGAGGAAACCCACCAAGCACGGGGAGAACATACAATCTCCAAGCAAACAGAGCTTAGCTGGGAATCGAACCCTTGACCCTGAAAGTGCTAGCCAACAGTGCTAACCACTACGCTGCCATGCTGCCTACGGTCAAATGTTGATTTAAAAAAAAAGATTTTAACTTGACTTGACTGGGATTGCAGTTGTGCAATGGAAACAAAACTATGTTAGCCTTTATACAAGACTTATTGATTTTCCTCTTCCATAATGGACTAAGTAAACAGAATTGTAAATGCAGTCTCCTGACTGTCTAAACTGTAAGGTCTGCACTCTCTTATTGACATTCAAAGGATAACCATTTGCTTGGAGCTCCTGAGACCAGCCTGCTCTCAGGGTCCCCCTAAGGCCTCTTTATCATGCCTGGCCAGTCTCCCATAGGTGTACGCTGTGCTTACCTGACATTTATTATTGATTTTGTTGTGCATGCGTGTGGCTGAGCGTGTGCGCATGTATGGCAGGGGGTTATGGAGCGCAGCTGGAAAAAAGACGGATCGGTTTACATTAGGAGGAACTTTTTTTTGTGCACATATATGTGCATGCTTCGTTTCTATGATCGTCTCCATCAAACAGCCTTGTTCTCTTTGAGTGGCTCATAATCCTGTATGTATGGTATATAGACAATGAAAGGACGCTGTGTTCAGGATGCAAGACAAAGCTAATAGCGCTATGCTAATCTGCATTTCAGTGGTCAGTTTTGTGCTTGTGTTGTTTAATCACGTTAACAGAAGAAATTAAATATTCATGAAGCTCATCTCCATAAAGCCTGGTTGATGTTTGTGATGAGTCTAGTAACAGCGTTAGGGGTAATTAACCCTTAACTTCATTTCCTGTAAGCATTGGGAGGTTTTTTAATGTGTTAAGTTCTGCTTTCTGCTATATTCAGAAGCGCTAATGCACAGAGCGTGCTAAGCCATAGCACTGTCACAATTAGCACATGCGTGTCTGGTGTGTGGGCCTGTGTGGGTTACATCTTAGAGGTAAGATAATGGTGGTGTGAGTGTGTTTGCCCAGGGCACTGTGTGTACACGTACAGGTGTGCGTGTGTATACACAAGGTGGGAAGCCAGTTTGACAACACACCTTGTGAAACCATTTGATGTTCATTGCGACAACCCATGCGTAATGAAATAGAACAATATTTCCTTCTTTCTGGTTTAAGTCACGGTTAACAAAGAACACACGCACACACACACACACACACACACGCACACTCAAAGCACACTGCAGTCGTGAAGAGGTCCTGTCATTACTGCCGGCAAATTAAGTTAACTTTTACTTCCTTTGTCTGCAGAGACATCATGGTTTCTCTATGTGTGTGTGTGTGTGTGTGTGTGTGTGTGTTGAAAACTGCAGCATGAAAAATTTTATTAATTGTGCTTCAAATCCTCCCAGAGAATCTGAAACCAAATG
>JAQMYL010000035.1:8847240-8860247 GCA_030014365.1 Clarias pachynema
AAGGGGCGTATCCCATAGTGAGACACCTCACTTAATGCTATCAGAGAACCGGGGTTACGCAAGTAACCTATTGTTTTAGGTTCCTCCTTAGCGATAAGCGCCATCTAGTGACCTGTTTGACAGTGTTCACAGTTGAGCACAAAATACAATGAATTTAACATTTATCATTTTAGAAAACATAAGAAAATACCTGTAAAAAATTGGGGTGTCTTGAAACATAGTTATACTTACAAATAGCTAGCAAAAAGCAATGTCACGTTGTTTGTACACGTTGTTCACACGTGGAAAGTGGTGATACTTCCCGACATGCGCGCACACACACTCAAAGCACTAGTCAGCCAGTAGTGCGAACGCAGAGAAGTGTTGCTGCCTATCAGGGAGAATAGGAGCAACGGAGGCGACATTGCTGGACCAATGTTCGGCCAACCTTTCTTTGGCTTCACCAATAGGCCAACAGTGGGCCAACGGACAAAATGACGTTGGGCAAACCACTGATGTCAACACGGACCCAAAATATGCACTGCCATTTGCCCAACTTTGGCCAGATGTAGGATCACTGACGAAAGGTTACCAAAATTTTGATGACGTTGGGCCAACAAAGCACTGCTATCTGGGTTACTGTATGTCTTTTGCATTTCCTTTGTAGCATGCTGTAAATGAGCACGAATTCAATGGGGAAACAATATCTTTATTCAAAATCTCAAGAGGACAAAATGAAAGTATATAGCACTCTCAGGACTGTCTATCCTGTCTCCAATGTGCCTCTGGCCCAGCACCTCATCAACGTCACAAGGGATGGTTTCTCTGGCCTGAAAGTATCTTATTGAGTGGCGTATAAGGCCCTGGTATGAATCTACATCAATGTCACCACATGCCTCTTCCATCAGCTGGATGAGAGTGTCTCATTGGTAGGGTTGACGAGCAGGATGGAAGATGGACAACTTTAAAGCATGGGTGATTCATGAACCAACCTTGGGCGGAAACTCACATTCTCCCAAGCGTGGTGTCTCCTGCACCTTCCCCTGTTCATCGGGAATGATTGTCATGCAGGGGTTCAAGGAGTCTAAGAATATGAGTTGTGTTATAGGTGCTAAGAGTGACATGGTGGTGAAGGACCCCATCCTGACTAAATGCAGCGCACAATATAATGTTTCCACTATGCCCAGGCACATGAACAGTGGCACACTGCCTGATGATGTTCCTTCCCCAAAGTTTGTTCTTGGTCAAATCGAAGCCTGAATAATATACATAAATATACACATCCGGGTTTGCAACAGCATCATCTTTCTTTCAAATGGCACTTTATTCAACTGTTTTATGCTAGATTGATACTGCTTTAGTAGACGAGCCAGTAAGGACAAACTCACTTGAGTATGTTGACAAATGTAGTGTAGGAACAGGACAATAAGAACAGAACACTAGAACAGAAACAACTTGCAAATAAGGCAAATATTACAAATACTGAGGTTTTGCAGAAGTTTTCAGTTTAAACCCCCGGGGTTAACTCCTGAGGGAAATTTAGGTTCTCCAATTGGAACGTTATATTGGCTGGTGTAATAAGCTTAAATACAAGGCAAATCTAAGTTATAACTAATTTACCTGGGACCTTTTGGACCATAGTCCAATGCCTTAACCACTGAACTACCCCTGACAGGCTTTAAATGTCTAATCCTCAAAAAATGATTAAGTATGGTCGTCGGAGGTGCCAGTGGGTGTGTCCTGATTAAAGTACATCCTCATAAAAGCAGATATGGCATGTGTAGGGCGATGAAGAGCTTAGTGTTGTTTCACTTTATACCGCACAAAATAATTTTCTAGCATTATGATTGCTTTAAGGAACACATTTATCCACCAGCGTACAATTGTTCAGTATAAACAGATAAGAAATTTTGGGTAAGTGTTCATAAAAATTTCAAGACTGATTTTATTTTATACAGTATATATACTAACTGGTAAATTAGCTCCCACTCTATGAAGGGTAACACAACTTTACTAACATCATGTAGCAAACTGTATTTAATTTTTATGACACTAGGGTGAAGAAGACATGTTTAGAACCTATGCGTCTGAAGGGACGCAGTTTTTTAACGTTGAAAGACTTTAACCCAGACGAGATCAAGCACATTCTGTGGGTGTCTGCTGACCTCAAGCATCGATTCAAGCAGGATGGACAGGTATCACAACTTAATTTAACATCATTTTGTATTACAAGTCTACTGTAATTGTGCCTGTTATTGATTTCCTTTAGTTTCAAAAGTGGAGTCCAGGGACGACCATGAGTCTTTGAAACAGCAATTTTGTTACAGTGGGTTTTGAAAATTCTGACAATTAATAATTCAAAAACAAGTAAATTACCTATAAATTAAAACAACTAGAATGTAATGACAGCTTTAATTTTAAAATTAAAATTCAGAAATATATTCTGTATATATATATTTTTGAGCTCATTGGTCGATGGAAACAATAATTTCTATAAAAATGGTGGTTTTTATGGAGCTGGGTTACAAGCCCCACACCAAACCAAACTACAGTATGTATAGGGTTAAGGGCCTTGTTTACGGGCCCAACTGTGGAACCCTCTAGTCAGCAACCAAGAGCCTCAAATGCCTGACTCACCACTGCCCCTGCATTGACAATGTTCCTACAATAAATCCAGGTTTCTTTTTTAACTAGTAAAAAAGTCTGCAAAACATTTGATAACCTAAACACTGAGTGTGAGATTAACAAGCATTATGCATCGAAAATGCTAGATTTTTTTTTTTTTACTATTTAAATACATTTTGTTCATAATTTCAGCTTCCCCCCCTTCTTAAAGACAAATCTATTGCTATGATTTTTGAGAAGAGAAGCACTAGGACCCGGGTTTCTACAGAAACAGGTGTGTGTGTGTGTGTGTGTTTTACTCACCTGTGCATCGTACATCCTCATCATTAGTACCTCATTATAAGGACCTATACCCCAGTAGGAAAAACTGATACCACTGATAACTGGCTGCTTTTTCGTAAAGAGTTGAGAGAATAGCAGTCCTTTGCATGTAACATGCTGAATCTTTTGAGCAGTAAAGCCTGCATTAAATATAAGAGCATATGGCCCTGATTCGGAGAGATATTTATTTTGTAACAATCTACATTTATTTCTTGTACTGTATTACTGAGCAGTACAAGACAAGAAAAGAACACAAAGATAAGTGTTGTTATTATGATTACTATTATGATTTTATACTTTTTGCATCATTGCATCATTTATTATAAAATGACCACATTGACACTTCCCTCTCTTTATGTTTGCACATGTGTATGTTTGTCCAGGGTGTGCTCTGTTGGGTGGTCATCCATGTTTCCTCACTTCTGCGGATATTCACCTGGGTGTAAATGAGACCACAAAAGACACAGCCAGGTTTGAACAAAAAAAAATACATTTAATTTAATTTAAGTACATCAATGCAAAGAAGTTTCTAGTGTCTATTGTGGCCCTAGGCAAAACATTTGCAGCTCCAACCAGCATTCATTGCCAATACAGTATCTTATAAATAAAAAATAGGTTTGTTAGCCCTTCGGGGCCCCCTACTGGCCTGGGACCCTAAGAAGTTGACAAGCAATACCTCTACATTAATGACTAGTAGCACAGAATGAAATAAGCAGCAATATAAAATACATAAGCAATTTGTTCATCTTTCATTTTTTTGGAAAGTAGCAATCCAGTAAATGCATGCATGTGTATTGCAGAGTGCTCTCGAGCCTGACTGATATTGTGTTAGCGCGAGTGTACAGTCACTCTACTTTGGAGCAGCTGGATAAGGAAGCCTCAGTACCAATCATCAATGGCCTCTCTGATCTTTACCATCCCATACAGATACTAGCTGATCTGCTCACGTTGCAGGTACACACACACACACACACACACACACACACACATTTTCTGACACTGATGTTCTACTTGTCCTCTGTGTGTCTTCTCTTATAGGAGCATTATGGATCTTTAAAGGGCCTGACACTGTCTTGGATAGGTGATGGCACCAATGTCCTCCACTCCTTCATGATGTCATTGGCCAAATTCGGTGTCAATCTGAGAATAGCCACACCAAAGGTTAGCCATGAACTGACAAACTGAACCAAGAAGGTTTCTGGAAATTTAATACCCACTTTTTCAGTCATGGACAGATTTCAATAACTCTACATGTTTTTCAGAAACTTTGGCTTTCATCCTCAAAATATTGGTTCATAAAAATGTTGTGGACTGCAGTTTTCTGCACTAATCCCAGCAGTTTAGCATAATTAAAACTAATCTAATCAACATTCTCTCCTACTCAGGGTTATGAACCGGGTGCTACTATCACTCAGGAGGCATTCCGTCTTTCTAAACAGGTATGACTAGATAACTCTGATATACAGATTGCAGAAGGTAACTTGAATTCTTGTTAGTCCTTGTATCTACAAAAAACAAAAACACTTCATCCACATTTCCATTTCATCCCATGTAACCCCCACAGCGAGCAAGAATGCCCTGGATATCTTATTGAACACGTGTTCCAAAAGCTTTTATTGCAAATATTGTATCACATTCCACTTTATGACTTGATATTCCATGTTGATATTTTTAGTATGCATGTGGAGGCTTCCCAGAATTCAATGTTAAACACAGTGCATGGCCCTTTATTTAGAGTAACTAGCACTCTTGGAAATTATGCTGAGGACCTTTATTTATTTCATTATTACATTATTTTAATCTGGTATTAATTCATATTTAAAAATAAAATATTTTATTATAAAGAGTATTTTTTATGTAAGTTATATTTCTGAAAAAAATGTGTGTGTGTGTGTGTGTGTGTGTGTGTGTGTGTGTGTATGTTACTTGTGTGCACGGTCTGTAGTTTGGGACAGATTTGCAGTTGTTCTCAGAACCAATGGAAGCAGCTGAAGGCAGTAACGTGCTGGTGACAGACACGTGGATTGGCATGGGCCTCGAGAATGAGAGGAATAAGAGGTTGAAAGATTTCCATGGCTACCAGGTCACCATGAAGGTAGATGAGTCACATCCAGCACTGTTTTATAACACAAGAGGCCAGATAACTGAATTTAAGCAAAAGAGATCATGAGTTTGAATCCATCCTGGGCATGCTGGGATTTCATTAAAGTATATTCAATCCTGATGTCTGGTGGAAATTAATTGTTCCCTTGTCAAGCACAACAACACTAGTCAAAAGTTAGGATGCACCTTGCAATTGTTTCTCCATTGTAAAATAATCCTGAAAACATTCAAAATATGCAATAATCTGGTTTGAACAGTTGATATTGAGATATGTCTGCTACTTACTGTACACTGTCAAAATGGCTCTAATTTGAGATGCTGTTTGTTAATTGGTGATTTTTCAGGATGGTAACTCTAAATGAACTTCTCCTCTATGGCAGAGGCACGTTTTGGTCTTGCTTTCCTGCAGTGGTTTTCATGAGAGCCAGTTTAATCTTGGTTGTTTTTTTGCAAATGCACTTGACCATACTGTACTTGCAAGAACTATTCCAGAACAGCTGACCTTCTTGTCCTAAAATAACAACTGACTGTTGTTGTTACTTAATTACCTAATGTCATATGTGTTATGTCATTATATTGAAAATTTTTGTATTATTGCAGAATGTAAAAAATAAATTCTTAAAATAAAACACTGAGTTAGAAGGTGTGTCCAAACTTTTGACGACACTGAAAAAAAAAGGTAAATTAGTACACATCAAGTAATGTTCTATGATCTTGTGTAAACAACAGTATGAGAAACCCCCATCCAGGTAATGACTTGACAGCACTCCTCCCTATCTCCCGTCTGCACCTGCCAGCCTAGATAATTGTCAGTCAAAATGGTTTCTATGAAACTGAGATACCCCATGAAAATACTTCTCTCAGAGCCTTAAATTAAACCTGTAGTGTTTGAATTACAGTAGGCTGTTCATAACTGTTTTACATCATGGGTCAGAATAAACTGGTTGTTAATTATATGACAGTTGTTACAGTTGTTGCATTAAATATTTTGATATCTCATAGTCATAGTATCTGTAATGAGACGTCATATAAAAGAATGAAATGTTTTTTATTTGCCTCCAATTTTTTTTCTTTATCATCTTGGTTAACAGACTCATTCTGTTCTGTGATCTGGTTGGCTATTAGACAGGAAGTGTAGCTGCTCCAGACTGGACCTTTATGCACAGTCTTCCACGAAAATCAGAGGAAGTGGATGATGAGCTTTTCTACTCACCACGCACACTTTCGTTCAAAGAGGCTGAAAACCGCAAATGGACTATCATGGTACCTTGAACGTGTGTGTGTGTGTGTGTGTGTGTGTGTGTGTGTGTGTGTGTGTGTGTGTGTGTGTGTGTGAATGCAAATGTGAGCATTAATGTGTCATTATTTCTCTCTAGGGGTTGATGGTGTGCATCTTGACTGACTACGGTCCTCAGATCCCTGAACTGAAACTGTAAAACCTGAGTACAGTATATAACAATGCCCATGTTAACTAATTTACTCTCTTGCCAATAGAGGGCACAATTATCCTAAAAAGTAGAGCATGAGCTTATGAGCCAAAAATTTTATTACTTTTACACTATATTACATCATTTACATTTGTTTTTCTTTTCAATTCAATCTGAATTTCCTGTCAGTTCTGTGTATTGCAAGTTTATTGTGCACATTTTGATGCTTGCCTTTGTTGGCATTTACGTGGAAACCTACAAGTATTCAGGTCTTATGTCAAAAATTATTAACTGAATACTGTTAATAATTTTACTGTATTACTGAATTATTCCCAGTTCTACTGATTTTCTCCGAATTATTTTTCTGACCATAAAAGTATATTGTCACTTTAAGTAAAACCACAGAATGGGCAGAAAGACACTGCTAAGCTTTTTGCAAACACTCCAGTTCAGCTCCATCCTTGGATTCTAGCGAAAAGCTAATATGTTCATGAAATATAATAAATATATATATTTTTTAATTAAGTTCTTAAAAATTATTACAATATTTTTTGCAGAACATAAAGAGCTATAAGCCAATATATTTTGGTTATCAATAAATTATCCAACTGCTGCTGTTTGCTCTTTTTTACTAGTCAGTTGTTCACCATTAATAATCAAGCTATTGTGAATGAATCAAGCTTTGCTTGTGGATTAGTCAATAAATATTTCGGAGTACACTGTGAGACATATATATTCTCTGGACCCTAGAGTAATAGCTGTATAAACTGCACATTAGCTAATAGTTTTACTACGGCAAGGCTCTTGGAGTAATTTAATTACTCAAAGCTACAAATAAATAAATGAAGAAAATTGGCAGACACATTAAGAATTTGAGTGCAATATTAACACCATCTTTTGAAAAGGTGTGAGAATTGACTGGGGTTTCACTTGGGGAGTATTCCTGTTTTGTTTGTTTTCCAGACAGGCTTTGGAGCCATTGTGACCCTAAAATAGATCAAATTAAAATTAATAAATGAACTAAAATAAATGCTACTGTTTGATTAAATGTGTATGTTTGGTTGATTCATAATCCCTGTCAGTTTTTTAGGACACACTTGAGACTTATTTGTTCACATTTATGTGTTCTATAAGAAGTGCACCTTTATGTTTAATGTAGTATCACAGTAACTGTAGAGTAATAGAGACATATAAATACAAATTTTTGCCTTGTGCCCTAAGTTTCTTGGGATAGCCTCAAGGCCCCCTACAACGCTGAATAGAGGATTAAGCGGAATAGACGATGAGTGAGTGAGTCAGTGAGTGAGTGGTCTCATTTGTTTGTTTAGAATAAGCAAAACACTAATTTTATTGTTTAATTGATATGTCCTAAATTCATAAATGCAATATGTTTATATTAATATATTTATGTAGCAAATGACATTGAATAGAATTGTTTTGTTTTAATTAATTTTACATAAATCTGCATGCTCTGATTCTGACCACTGTGCATGCACTGTGGAAATGGTGTGTGTGTGTGTGTGTGTGTGTGTGTGTGTGTGTGTGTGTGTGTTAGGGGGTCTCGATATTTCCTTCCCTCATGAAGCCCCATCCATGATTTATCCTTGACAAAATGTATGTTGCTTGTTAGTTACACCTCTGTGTGTGAATGAAAGGCAGTGAGAGAAAAATGATGGGAAGGGAGTGGTACAGAACTAGGCATAAAGGAGTAAAGTCGTAGAGCAGGTTTTTGCCCAAAACAGCATTCTCATAATACCAGAAACTTCTAACTGAAACACTCTTTCATTGTCTGATTTCTATTTGGACTGAAACCCATCTAACTATTGTCCTGAACATATCCCCATTAAAGGGAGGTAAAATTCAAATTAATGTATACATGTGTACTTTTAGAGGGATGTATACACACAATGATATGAAAGCATGTCAAAAGTTAAGTCAAGCAAGTCAAAGTTAATTTTTAAAGCACACTAAACACACTATGGTTGACCAAAGGGCTGTGCAATCCAAAATCGCTGCAGACATAGAAACAGACTATAAAGACAGACAATAAAAAGAAAATGTAATAAAATTAAATAAAATCCAAATAACACAATAAACAACAATAAAAAGTCCACCCTTGTTGCTAAAAATAAGCTAAAAAACAATAAATAAACAGTGAATAAAATAAAAGTGCATGCTACCAAACATATATATAAAAATCCAAAAGAACAGCTTAGCAACTTCTCAGAAATAATATTTGGAGTGTCTGATCATTTAAAATGATGTGGCATAAAGTTGCTTAATGAGAGATGTATCTTTTTTGCAAACTTTAAATAATATGTATGTACAAAATAAAATGTTTTATGTAACTCTCACCATGCACTTACTGTATATCCAATCATAAGGCTTAAGTCTTATTTTTACTTGGGCTAAGGCTTTCTAGTTTTGCAATTTACAAAGAATGGTATTATGTTCTGTTAAGTAATTTCGGGCTAGCCCTAAAAGGGAGCAGTTGGCATGAGGTTACGCCAGTTCAGCCATGCTCGTATTTGATTGGAAAGAAAGAATTAAGCCCCACCTTTTACTCAAGACCAAGGGCTGTGATAGGTTAGACTGGTCGTACCACAGTTCACTGCATTAATATTCATGAATTTTTCTAGTCCTTTCCTTTAGAATTGATAATGGATGTGATAATGCCTCCTCATCTCATGGAAATAATAAATGAGTATATATTTAATTATAAAAATCACTAAAATAAATTACTTGCTTTTAATAGTATAGCAGAAAAAATGACCGAGATAATGAACATTATAATAAAATAACTGTGCTTTTTATGATAGCTAAAGCCAGTGCATGCATGAATAAATCTGTGTATCTGAAGTTCGAATGCAGCAGGAATCCGGTTATTCTCTCAGTGTAACCCGGATTAACAGGTTTGTGTGGGAGGCCACACCCTCTGCTTTCCGCACGGAGATAAAAACCCATCCCATTCCCGGAGTGTCAGAAAAAGAAAAAAAACAAGCTTAAAGAAGGACCAGCTGTTAAACGACCTACCTGTTTGTTTATTTATTTATGTTACTTTTCTTTGCCCTATTCAAAGAGACCCAAAGATGATGCGTGTACCCGAGCTTCAGAGTCACAAGAACTCTCTGTTCACGGCGATGAACCGCTTCATCTGCGCCGTCAACAACATGGACGAAACGGTGATGGTGCCGAGTCTGCTGCGCGACGTGCCGCACGCGAGCGCCGCCGAGCCCGGGGAGTACCTGCGCGCCGCCGAGGCTGACATGTACACCCACTACACGCAGCTAAAAAGCATCCGCAACGAGATCGAGTGGGGAGCCGTGCTGAGGGCCGAGGAGCAGCAGAGAGCCGCCGCCGAGAAGGCATCCGAGCCCGGGATGAGTGAGCAGGCTGAGCTGGAGCACCTGCTGCGTTTCCATCTGAAGGGGCTGTATGGGGTACTGACCAAACTCACCAGCCACGCCAACCAGCTGACCGACCGCTACAAGGAGGAAATCGGCATAGCTGGATGGGGACAGTGACACCTGGACGAATAGGGACAGTGACAGCTGGATTGCGCACGAACCAAGACTCAAAATATTCTTCGGCTATGAAAGTATTTCCTTTTGGTTGAGTTTACTGACCATACCTGATGCCGAATGTCAAGCCACCATCCTTTCTGCACAAGTCTTACCTCCTCACATCACCTTGTCCAATGAGCTATACACTGTATACCGTATTGTATTACATGTACTGTACGTATTGTTATTATATGATGCAAAGAGTGCATGGGCAGAGGATTAATCTAGTCTCATGATGCAATGTCTCTTTAACATCATCCTTTCTTTCAGAAAGTTTTAAAAGCTGAACATATTTATTTCTGTTGTTACTGTTTTATTTTTGTGTTGCTTGAGTTAGTTTCATTGAAACCAATATGATCTGAAACTACCTGTCATCCAATGACCTGGAATGCTCTGACAAGTCATGAAGAGCTCCGTGAGATGTTTTGTTGTTGCTGTGCTACTATTGCCAGCATATTTGTCTAAACTCATTTGCTGTTACTTTTATATTGGAGATAATTTTTTTTTATAGGAAAATAAACGTTATGATTAAATCATGATTCATGTTTGTATGTGTGATCTTTGATTGCCAGTGTGTTTTTGTGTGAGTTAGACAGTGTGTTCTTAGTCAATGTTTAGTTTCTTCACTAAACACCTTTTAACAAGAAAACTTAATTACACTGATTACACACCTACTGATGACTTAGAAGTGTAACTGAACCGGTCTACAAGATAATGATACCAAGAACCAACCAGCGGAAGAAATCATTTGGAAATAATATTGAAGAAAAATGTTTAATCACACAGTATAAAAATATTTACTAAGTTACAGGTAAAAAGGTTACAGGAACTACTTGGATAGAAACGCATATTGCATTAACTGTAAACATCTGCAGTAATTATACTTAATTACTACTACACCCATAGTAATTTACCATTTTAGAAGTTATGTGCATTATATGCATTTCAGGACACCAAAACAACCTGTTCAGGTGCACACCTGTAAAATGATTTGGGTATCTATGAATATGAGGCTTAAAAAATAAATGCGATCATAAAGGGCCATTGGCAGCATGGGGCGTATTGTTTAGCACTGTGGCCCCGCACCTCCAGGGTCGAGGGTTCGATTCCCACCTCTGGTCTGTGTGCTTGGTGTTTACATGTTTCCTTCATGTACTCCGGTTTCTGTTGTCCAAAGATTAGGTTAACTGGTGGATTCGCACACTGTGTACCCCACCTCATGCCCAAAGTCTCCTGGAATAGGCTCCAGACACCCGGAACCCTGTACACAAGATAAAGCAGCATAGAAGATGAATGAATGAATAACAGGCCATCATGAGGCAGGAACATTTTATAAACTGTTTCTTATGAGATTAAAAGAGTAACAAAATATATGAAGCATAAATACCAGTATATAAACACGTAGTACTCTAAATTATTGCTCAGTTTGCTCTGGAACAAAAAGAGCTTGTTTGTCTTGTCACATGAAACAGCTGAGTAAGCAAGCTTTTACAATGTAAAAATTAAATGTATTTACTATTAAATGTTTAAAATTATATTGCATTGTATGGATTAACAGTAGTGTTGCCTTAGCCTGTAATTGTTTAATGCATTTTAGTTCTTACAAGTCTTAATTTAGAAAGTTTAAAACAGCTTTCATTTGTTATTTATATAGGTTTATATAGGTTGTTAAAGCCCAGTGTTTGTTAGCCTAGTGAGAGTATTTATTTGTCCTTGGATGAAACTAATTATCCTTTAGTATTTATGTATTCTTTAGAGAAACATGAGAGAGAGCGAGAGATAGAGACTCATCATCTATACCACTTTATGCAGTATAAAGTGAGGTCCTGGACCCTATCCCAGAAGACTTTGACATGAGAAGGGGTACACCCTAGATAGGGTGCCAACCCATCGCAGGGCACACAATTTGGAAATGCAAATTAAACTAATCTGTATGTCTTTAGACACCAGAAACCAAGTGTCTAACTCAGACAGACCCAAGTTGAGAATCGTACCCAGACCTTGGAGGTGCAAGTGCAAGGTGCGACAGTGCTAACCACTAAACTACTGTACAATGCTGCCAGAGTCAATCATTTTAATGTAAAAATAAATAAATAAATAAAATCCAAAATTAGCCATGTATAGGCTTAAAATAATTCAAAAGTGGGCTACTTTATCACATCATTCTCCTTATTTAAAGAAAAATTTCAGGATCGAAACTTAATTCAGAAAGAATGGGCTTGTTAGAAGCATGTGAATCTAGTTATGATTATATGGGAGATTTTTGTTACATTTTAATCGTTTAAATAACGTACACTTAATTTAAAGTAAAAAGTATAAAATATTTTATCACGATAACTAAACCATTGAAGCGAAGATTCGCGTGCACTGACTGAGAAGTAAGCTTTAATGAAAGACACGGTGCTCTAAAACCTCAAATGTTTAATAGTTTTGGAAAATCAGGAGTGAATCGGGTTCCTGACCGCCTGAGATTGAAAGCGTTTCGTGCGGTTTGTCCCTCTCGGCTCACCGTAGGAGATCAGCAGTGTGACTGGTCGCGAGCTCAGATGATGATGATGTGCCTGCACGAGAACATCAACACAAAGCTAATCAGCTAGCTTGTACAGTGAATAAGGATGGGAAATGTGGGAAATGCAGAAAATGGACCCTCGGCCGAGACAGACAAGAACATCAGCTCCCGGTGTACCTTCTTCAGTGCAGACCCGAGTGACTATCGATGTGTGAGTACGTGAGATAGCTGAGCTGAGGGCCTGATGGGATGAGATGGATAAACATTAGCCACACATTCAGTACGCTAGCTACATCAGTACTCCTGTTGGACGTGGCCAGTGTGTGTTCAGACCCAATGCAGCGAGCTCAGATATAAACATGTTGTTGTTTATTACAGAAGTGTTGAGTCGACTCTTTTAAGTGAAGCTTATATATATATATATATATATATATATATATATATATATATATATAAACACACACACACACACACACACAC
>JAQMYL010000035.1:8922499-8938894 GCA_030014365.1 Clarias pachynema
AATTGATTATGGTTAATTGAACATGCATGGAAAACATTGTTTAAACCCTTTACAATGAAGATCTGTAAAGTTATTTGAATTTTTACAACATTATTGTTGAAATACACAGTCCTGAAAAAGGGGCGTTTCTTTTTTTGCTGAGTATAGTAGATGTACATAGTTTAATAATAATAATTTAATTATAGGTTATTTCCTACCTAACCAGGACTTGCCAGTATGCAATGTGGTGGCGAGTAAAGTGATTCCTCATGCTTCCCGAGCCACTATTTCACAAGTTGAGTTCTGGAATATACTCATACCATCATACCATGGTATACCATACCAAAATACCATAGTGGGCACTATGCACGAAGGGAAGCACATGAAGCGATGCATGCATCATGCATAGTGGTCATCTGGGGTTGCTTCAGTTGGTCAGATCTAGACTAGTGTTAATTCTGTCAGCTATTTTAAATTTTAGTTTTAGTCAGTTAGTGTCCCTGTTAGTTTTTTATCATATTAAGTCAATCCTTAGTCAAGTCTTAGTCAACCCTTTAGTATTTAAGTCTAGTTTTAGTCAATGAAAATGTAACATTTTAGCAATAAGATTATTATTAATTAATCCTACAGTCAATCTAGTCTAGTCAAAAGTTTAAAAAAAAAAAAAAAGTTTTTTTTTTTTTTTTTTTTTTTACAAAATAATTATCTTAACATTTAAAATGCATCTTTTAATCTGATGTTTTCAGCTAATTATATTTATTTTTAACCATCACAACAAATGCTGCATGCCCTGCATACATTTTTTATTTTTAACTGCAAATCAATAGGCGCAGTATTGATTTTGTTTTGAAACCTTTTTTTAAAAATATGAATTTACACACTTGGACTGCTGTAAGGCTAGCTCCTATGGGTCACGATCATTTGCTAGCCTACGTATTAGCATTAATGGGTTTGGCAACGGTTTAGCTATAAAATAAAATAAAATAAAATAAAACACATTACATATAACAAAACATTATTACCACAAAGAGACTGTAAAGCTACCTTGAGATTTTTATGGTATGCCTTAATGTTTCTCTTATGGTTTGTGGTATTTTTCCAGCAGCTTTTTTTCTCTGATTTAATATACAGAAAATGTGCCCAAATATCTTCTTTTCTCTCGCCCGAATAATATTGCTGTGATGACGAAGAGTTAAAGAGGACTGAGTGTGTAACATCCCATCACTATGCGTGAAAACTACTCCTGATATGCTGCGCACCCTAACCTTTGAAACACTGCTGCTCATGCCATAATGAATGAATACTGTATTGGTAGATTAAATGTTAAAATAAAATAAAGACACATGTTTCTATTAGTTTTTATGTTTTTAAACAACATTTTAGTCTTGTCTTTTTTCATCAACAATATTGCATGCTGATTTCGTCACTGTCGCTGTTTATTGATATCCATGACGTCTCGTCACATCGTCTTGTCCTACAGGACATGTACTGAATGACCAGGTTATAAGATCTATGGAGTTTTTCTTCACTGATGGCAGGAGTAAATTCCAGAACTCAAATTGTGAAAGTGTGATTTTGGAGGCATGAGGAATAATTTTTACACATGGACTAGGGACCACATTGCATTTGTTTACTCAATGCTGTACAAAATCCTAGAATGTGTGACTTCTTTCTTTCTCTCTTTCTTTCTTTCTTTTTGGTCGGGCAGTATTTATTGCACACAAATCTGTCTAAGGTACCTTGGTATTTAAAACAACACTGGTCGCATGAATGCAAATGTTTCAGGAAGATATAGCCTGTTTTCTCTAATACATTATTTATTTAATACCTTTGAAAACATTCATGGACACAGGCAAAAGCCAAACTAAAGAACATCATACATTTCTATTGTCCAATTTTCCACACAAACCTCTAGGGGTCAGTACATGTATGTTAAAATTTTTATTTTAACCAGCTTTAATGAGATTACTATCAGTTTAATATCGTGTTTGCACGTTTATGTTCATGCCTGGTTTTTGTTATGCAATGTATGCTTAATGTAAAATCGTAAAATGTTAATAATTTCAAGTTGTACTTTTGCTTTCATTTTGCAATGTTCCTGTAAGAGAGTGGCCATCTGGTCCTGAGCTTTACCATGAGCTTAGTGAGATTGCACAGACCTAACTTGCGTAAGGCAGCTTCAGAGATGAAACCAAAGACCTTATGAGAAATAACCGTAACCACAGTGAACAGGAGAGGAGTCTGATTATTTCTAATGAGAATGAGGGGTTTCCTGGAGTTTCTCTATGAGTAAGTGATAAATCTGCTTGCAATTAACTTGAGGGTCAGTTTGTGTGATGTAGCAGTCCTCTTTTCTCAGCCAAAGCCTTCTCTTTAACATTTTTGGCATAGTTTTTGATTTACCGCAGCTTTTGGCAGCATTCATCACCATCCTATCCATCCTGGCACAAAATGCAGACAGCTGCATCTATTCCTCATATTCTATCCTTCTTGGATGTTGGATGGTCACACAGACACAAATTTATACTAATGATAATTTCAAATGAAAAGCCATTCATAGCAGATGTATTTTTTGCTCTGATGGAGTACTGCATCTATGCAGATTTACAGTCGGTCGGGTTGTGGTTTGATGAGCCAATTCAGTTGTCTTATACTGAGTGAAACAAAATTTTGTATTCGACTTTCATAAAGTAGGATTGATCGCATAAGCTTTAGAGTTAGCACATCTGTGTATGTGTATATCCTGTGAAATGAACATGTGCATTCAGTCCACAGTGCGCTCATCTGAGCCAACCACAGCTGCAGCATGAACCTTCAGTTCCAACTCACTCACACATGTAATTCTGTCCCTTTAGATCACAGGTCCCAACACTGGTCTTGGTAGTATCCTCTGTCCTGCACAATGAAGTGTTTTCCCTGCTCCCACCTCTCCCAATTCCCACTCAGGAAGCACAGTTTATTAGCTTGATTAGTTGAAACAGGAGAAGGAGAAGATCTAAATGTGCACCACAAAAGTTTTTTTTTTCAAGTGTCAATGCAAATCAATACAAAGTTCCTCTGACAGATCACCTTTATCCTATCTTTTATACTTTATCCTAAGAACTTTTTCTATTTCTACAGTAAATGGTTTCATGGTGATGAAAAAGATGTAAATCATATGGCACAGATTTTACAGTCACCAAAAGTCAATCCAAGTGGACACCTGATCTTTTGGTGCGGGATCTTTAGGCAGCATGCTAGTCAGTACTTTGAACCATCATCCAAAGAAAAAAATATGGAATGTTTTTTGCAAGAATGGTGCTCATCCCTAAAGTATAGTTCCAGAGACATGCAGAAATTGCATTGCAACAATCAAGGTGCCTTGTGCTAGCTCAAAGCATATTTTAGATTCACTGTCGTGTAAAGATAAAAAAAAAATTGAGATAAGGAACTTTGTTTGCATTTTTTTTTACGTAATCAGGATGTTTTCTTAAGCAAAGTAGGAGACGTTGTTATACCCTGGAGAGCCTCCCGTGATCAGTTGTTGTGTGCTGGAGAGGAGCTCGGGCAGCCTGTCTGCACTTCGTTTGATGCTGTGCTTGGAGCTGCACATCACTGCCAAACATCAAGTGCTCAAACATCTGCCTTAGAGACCAACGTGACAAACAAACAATGAGGGATGATAGATGGTTCGCTGACAAAAGAATGGAAGAAAACATCCCTGTTTCCCACACAGTCACAAAAAGATGCATGTCATCATGCTTGAAACTGTATCAGAGCTGGAAACATCATAGAAATGTTGATACCGTAATTAGCAAACAAACAGAAATGTGTTGCCTATAAAAAAAGATGTATGGTGAGGAGCTTCTGTACCACACAGGGAATTATGCTGGATTCACATGATGGAGGTTTTAAGGCATAACAACCCACTGTTATTCTTTATTCTCTCTCATAATAATGATGTGAAACGTTTGTTATGACACAGACACAGTGTGGAAATGATGTGCAAAGGATTTAAGCTTTATGTGCTGATATTTTATTAATAAGGATTTTACAACTGCAGTTGTCACTTTACTGTAGCATCTGTTATGTGTTTATGTGGTAAACATTACTTAGAGAGGAGGAATGTGATGATCATAGATGAAAGTGCAACTATTACCCTTTTTGTTTCTGGTCCAAATATTACTTGGCAATGTGTCGATTGGGGCATGTGGTTCATAACATTTACATTTTAATAATTTAGCACGTGCCCTCATACAGACCGCATTACAGAAGAGCTTTTGAGTCTCTATCAAAAACACATCCTTGTGCTGGGAATGATGAAGTGTTTGGTAAAGAGTTTGGTTGAAGAACAGTCATTAAGTTGTTTGGACAGCCAGAGGATGTTCATTAGACCACCTCGATGCCAGAACAGAGAAGAGTTGATGCAGGTTATTCTTGTGCCCTGAGAGTTGGTATGTACTTTTGAGCGGGAAATTGAAGAAAAGTTTGGCAGGTGATTTGTAGTAGGTTTGCTCTGAGCACTTTTTGGCTTTGTACACAAGCATCAAAACAATATCTGATGTGGGCAGGTAAAGGAATCCACTGGAGGGAATGTATCAGCAGGCCAGAATGGGATAACATGGGGAGGCTGTAAAAAAATCTTGGTTGATATGGCTAGGGAAATAGGGAAATGGCCAGGGCTTTTAGATTTTTCTACCAAAGAACACTTCATGACCAAGCCGGGTTGTGATGTGAGACAAGAATCACGTATGTGTTCAAGAGGACCTCTAGACTGAGTTATGTGACCAATGAGATCAAGTGAAATTTGAGACTGGGAGATCATGAGCTCAGTCCTGTTGAAATTTAGTTTCTACTGATGGGTTGCCATCCATGATGAGGTGGTTGTTTAACATGCTGAGATCTGTGCAGGAAAAAGAGTGTCTGAGCGAAATAAGGAGATGATGACTCAATTATCTTAGTGTTACAGTGGGATACTTTCTACGTGAACAGAAGCTGATAGTTGTTGTTTAGTCATCTATATAAATAAAAGAAAGGTTTTGTATGTACATTGGTCAGAACTCGCTCTTTCAATGAAATCTTTAGGTTTCATACAATGGAGGACCCAAAACCCATCTCAGAAAAAAATCAGTCAGTCAGTCAGTCTGTCTGTCTGTATGTATGTATGTATGTATGTATGTATGTATGCATTTATGCATGTATGTACTGTATGTATGTATGTATGTATGTATGTATGTATGTATGTATGTATGTATGTATGTATGTATGTGTGTTTGTTTGTTTGTTTGTTTGTTTGTTTGTTTGTTTGTTTGTATGTCCAGCCAGATTTTGTCACAGCATCATGCAAAGCAGGCTGGACAAAAGAATAATGATACCCTTGGAGTACTTAAATATTTGCATGAAGTTAAACCTGTGCCATAAATGAAATCAAGATGCTGAGTAGAAGTGAAGTTATGAGCAGTTATGTGCCAGTTGGGTTAAGCACCTGAAATTTATTTCGGTCAGTCTGGTCTGGTCTGGCCTGGTCTGGCACACCATCAAGCTGGGATGCACTACTATAAAAATAAAAGAAAGGTTTTGTCTGTACATTGATCAGAACTTGTTTTTTCAATGTTCTCTGTTTCGTACTGTACATTAGAGGACCCAAAACCAGTCTCAGAAAATCTGTCTGTCTGTCTGTCTGTCTGTCTGTATGTATGTATGTATGTATGTATGTATGTATGTCCAGGCAGTTACAGTTACATCTGCGTCATAAATGAAATCAAAATGATGAGTAGGAGTGAAGTTATGAGAAGCTATGTGCTGGATTTAATAATCTGCTTTAAAATAAATTACTAATAAGCTACTTGCTCAATGTAAACACCTGCACCAATAGATATTAATTAGAAAATCTAAACTGAATATTTTTACTGGAATTACTTAATATTTTCACCTCTAAAATAACAGTGCTGAAGTGGTATAAGTGAATTTTAATGCCCTGGAGTGGTTTTAAGGCAAAATTTAATCTTGATCTGATCTACTTTTTTGATTTCTAATCTGTGATTCACTCTCTGAACAGGGTGTGTATCTGGCTGTCTGTGAAAGAAGTTCAACTTAGCGTGAACAAGGCGTAAACACACTAGCATAAACTATTCTTTATCCTCTCTTTCCGATTGATTGTAATGAGATTAAATGACATTTGACAGTAATTTATACTAATATTTAGCCACATTCCAGTCGACACTAAATCCTTGTAATGTTGTCACACCAAAGAAATTTTGTGAAATTACTTTTTTTTTTAATTAGGGGGTTGATCTTTGTTTCAGGCAGACGTGTACATGGGCTTCAACTTGAAATAATAGTATAATGGATTACATTATCAGTTTATTTTTAGCTTTAACTTTTTAAACTATTTCTACAAACTCTTTTCCCATCAACAAGAGGTACTTACACTAGTGGTTAAATAACATCAAGTCACACTGGTAGTCATGCTCACACTTTCTGACTTCATGTGCTAGTGGCTGTAAAGTTGGTGACCTGAGTACATTAATATTTATAAGTATTCAGAGAATGTTTATGCACTGTACTGTACTTGGGGAAATGTTCTAGGCACGTACTGTATTTAGATTATTACGAGTTGCTATAATTTTCCTAAGTAAGGATTTAAACACAAAAACCCCTTGTCTTTAAACCTGAAAAACAAACAGCAACAACAAAAAATCACAGACCATGTTTCAAATTTATCATGTAATATTGCTTATTTAAGTATTATTTCTGTTATTATGAGTTACCCCTTATGCAAATCTGATCAGATGTTTTCTCATACAGTATATAAAAAAAGGTCCACAGTTTGCTAACAAAGTCTCCTCTATTCCAACCTTAAGATAAGCATTGTCGCTGCTGTCTCCACTGATGTCCTTTAGATGTATTTAATATTGCCCTTAAATGGCATTGCATATTATTTCTGAGTGTATTTACCGCAAAAAACACATAAAAATAAGTATGTCATTGTGGTTACCCAAAATTAATTTATGCTCATTATCAATATACGTAATTTCGCTATTAACTACCCTGTATGAGTTGGCTCCTGCGACCCAAACTGGTGAAGCTAATGTCAAGAGATCACTTATTCCATCCAGCATTTATTAATTATTATTTTTTTGGAAAACACTGAAATTTGGCATCCTGCATAAGTATTGCTTTGGCATGAGGTAATGCATGAACCCTTACACCAAACACCACATGCAAAATATTACTCTACCCTCCAGCTTCTCTCCTGTAAGTGAGTCCAGGAGCCTGGATTCCTCATATATTTTAACGTGACATGAGTTTTGCTGAAGCGGAGACACTGTGTAAATTGTCATGGAATTCAGATCACTTAAATGCATTGTGTTGGTTTATCACTCAGAAAGAGACAAACACACATAAATCTCCCTGGAGCAGTGATATTAAAGCATACTTAAGTGCAGCTGGACATCAGGTGTCTCTGGTGGGATTTTCAAACATCCCTGGATATTGTATGTGTAGGTACGGTCTGTATCTTGTAAATTAATAGTGACTGCTCTGATGAGTGCTTTTGTTTTTGTAGATTCTTTCATTAGTTCATCTGCCACGTTGTCTTTCTCTCTCAGACTCAAACACACATGCACGCACACACACACACACACACGCTAACACAGACACATACATGCACACCCTGCCTGATGAGTGGAAGTTATTAAATAATTGGGAGCAAGATGAAATCCTTGAGCAGATGATAAACTAGGATCTGGAAAGAAGTGTGGCGGAAGAAAGAACAATGGAAAAAAAATCTTTGCTTCATGCTGAACATAAGAATCCAGATGATAACAAACATTACGTCACAGCAGATTAAAATCAAATTGTCTATAGGATGCAGTCTGAGGATGTCCGTACTTTAGCCAGACTTATAGTCAGCTTTTTTATACATGTGCTAGTTGGTAATGAATTGTTTCATTTAAATTAGATTTTTTAAAAACAGCTTGAAATATGCATTATTTAACATCTTAATAAGCTACGAAATTGGGAAAATATGGGCTCTTCGAAGTATAGTATAATAAACAGATCACAAATAAGCTAATAAATTGAATGTTTGGCAGAAAGAGCCAAATGATGTGATGGTGTAGTATGAAGAACAAAAGAACTTTTTACTGCTGTGGTCTGAAATAAGTGTAGAAACATTTCAAAATTGTTTTCACAAATGGATTGCAGTAAGCTTTATGTGCTAGACTTTTTTTGACTTGGCATTTCTTTACAAACAGTAGGTCCATTTCCCCCCCGCTAGTTTCTGTCCTTATACTGTAGCTCAGTCAGAAAACATTTTTGACTGAGTTTCTTAAAAGCATTAATGATCATTGTTAAGTGGAATTGTGGGCATCGCACAGAACACTTGCTTTACCTGTTAAGATCATCTTAATGCTGCTTCTGGAAGTCTCTATAATTCCTGAAATTCCTGAAAGTTGAATATCTGAGCCTGTAATATATTTTAAGTAACTATTATTAGTGGTGCTTGCGAAGCAAAGTATCACTTGTATTACCTTGCAGGCTTTTTTTCTTTCTATTCTTTTTCTTCTTCTTTCGTACAAACTTTTGCACGTAACTAGTTCTGTACCATTTGCCATAGACTCATGAAAGAGGTCTCAAATTGTGCGCCTTATTCTAGAACCATTGGGCGCAATTTACCGCCCCAAAAAATCCCATAGATTTAACATTGAGACCAAATTTGACGCATTCTAGCACAGAGAAAGAATTTTGTAGAAATTTTTGTATAATATCTACCTCATTTGAAGAGGTTTGCAAGCTGTGTCAGAACATAGCCCACAAGATGGTATAAGTTGTACCCCTGGGGAAGTGCCCAAATTTGCCCCATTGACATATTATGATGAGGGTACTCCCCACTGAAACAGGAAGTGCTCACAGTTGCATTGCCTGCTACGTATGGTAGACTGATCCTGTAGACTGTCATTATAAAAAGTCCAGAGTTTTTCCATGGCAAGCAACACTCATATTTTCTTCAGAAAATGTACCAGTCTAGTTTTAACTGTTACTCTGTATGAAAAAAAAAATAAGAAAAACATTTTTTTTTACCTCAAATACAAAACATCTGTAAAATGCATTGAGAGAGAAAATGTGGGTGAGAAAGGTGTGTTAAACTGCCAGTTTCCACCCCGGGAAAAAAACAGCAAGTTAAACACTTCATTAGAACATTCCCCCGAATATGCACCTGGATATACACTGCATGGCCAAAAAAGTTACCATTTCAGAAAGGTCAAATTATTAGGCTGCATCAAGCAAGGAAGACTACTAAGAACACTTCAAAACATTATCAAAACCTGAAAAGACAGTTCTGAACTGTCAAGTTTGTGGAAGAAATGTGATCTATCAAAAATCATAAATGGAGATCACTTGAACACTAAGTTTCATGGTATTCATGGTTTCATGGAGTCCAGATTGAGCCTATCCCAGTGCGATGAAAGTGTCAAGGTACGAATGAAGCACATGAAGCGATGCACTCATCATTGATTGTGACTACCGTACAAGCCTCTGGATGTAGTGTTATGATCTGGGGTTGCTTCACTGATGACCTGAATGTATTGAATGGCCAGGTTATCACCAGACCCTTATGGAACAGGTATATTCCAGTAGTCAAGAGTGGTTCTGAGAGAAATATTCCTCCACTAGCTAACAGATGGCATAAATGCTTCCTTCTTTGTCTAATTAAGCATTGTTGTTGTTTTTTTATTGTTTTTTGCTATTATTATTATTATTATTATTATTATTATTATTATTATTATTAACATCTATGATTACTGCTAATAATAATAATGTTTGTGTGAGCATTAATTATTTTCTTTGTCAATCATGAGCCTGTATACAAATGAAAATATATATGTGGCTGTAAGGTATATATGTAATATATATGTGGCTATAAGATTTTTAAATAATAAAAATAATCATCTGAAAAACAAATTCAAGTTAATGGATGCTGGTGCCTTTGTGATTATCAGTGTTGCCTCATAACTCCAGGGGTTGGGGTTTAAAACTTGCCTGTGGTCTGTGTGTGTGGGGTTTTAATGTTCTCCACATGCTTTATGGGTTTCTTCCTGTTTCTCCCAGTGTCCAAAGACATGCAATGTGAGCTAATTGTTTTATTTATTTATTTCTGTTTATTTTTTCTTTATTATTCATTTCTTTATTTCTTTATTTATATTATTATTATTATTATTATTATTTATTTATTTGTATTTGTATTTGTATTTGTATTTTTTTTTAAATTTTCAATAGTGTATGATTGGGTGTGTGAGTGAGTGTGCACTTGTGGAATGAAAATGGTTGGCACCTCATTCAGGGTGCCCCTGCATTATGTCCTGGGATAGGCTCCAGCTCCCCTGCAACCTGTTACAAAATGCATTGCATGGAAAATGAATAATAATAAAATGCTGTTCCCTATAAATATCATTTTTGTACATTTATTCATTTGTCTATGAACATTTTTGTCCAATCTGAGCCAAACAGATTCCTGAATTATTGGGTGTTAAATACAAACAGTTGTGCATCATAGATTTCATGAACATGGAACCACTACTTCAATCACACAATGCATTCACACTCGACCTTGAAAAGAAGAGGTAAAAGGCTTCACGAATAATTCCACCACTGAGATAAGTAAAAACACTGAGTTCAAAAGTAAAGTAATAAACAATTTTTTTTTTAGAGTGGCAGCACAGTAGCGTAGTGATTAGCACAGTGGCCTCGCACCTCCAAAGTCGAGGGTTTGATTCCCGCCTTGAGTCTGTGTGGGGGGGGTTTGCATGTTCTCTTGGGTGCTTGGTGGGTTTCCTCCGAGTATTTCCATAGTGTGTACCCTGCCTTGTGCCCAATATATCCCTAATATGAATGAACAGATGAAATATTTCAGCTGGTGGGGAATTGTATGAGATATGAGGGTTAGAGTTAATTATGTATGAGATAATTGATTAACATTGGTTTCATATATGCCATTAGTGACTATCCAACTAATTTGCTAACATATGCACAGACCAATGACTATTCAGTGTGTTAAAATAATGAGTTAAAAGCAATTAATTAAATGATTAATTTTTCCCCAATAACTTCTGATTACCACACAAAACTTTTTTGACATGAAGGATTTAAGCTTATATTTATGCTTATGTTTAAATTCATATTTATATAGACTTATCGTTAAATAAATAATAGAGCCTAATATTTTTAGGCATGTAGCATGGGGTGTTATTGTCTTATCGTTGGCAACCCCATGAATTTGAGTTTTATATTGCTTTTATACAATAGTATAAACTACCAATACAATGTTTTTGAAGACACCAGACTTAGTTTTTTTATGTTTAATTATTCAGATTTAGTTTTTTCCGTCAAACGTTGCCACTAGCCCCCTTCCTACCTGGAAAAAAACAGCACCCCCTCCCAAAAAGTATTTCCAACATCACTGTTGTTGGCCTCTCCTCTTTCTGTGTATTAGCACCTGATAACTTTGGTCTTCAACGTCTTTAAAAGAAGAAATTTAACAAAAGAGTAATACCCAAAGGTCTTCATATGGGGATTTTACATGGTTATATAGACAATGTAGAATGGAGAAAAAACATTTGGGTCTCAAGGTTAACCTGATTGAGCCATCTCTACCATTCAGTTGAGGTATGCCATTCTAAAAAGGTTGCTAGATTCCACTGTGTCTTTAACATTATGCCTTTTAGTTGCTTTGTAAAATACAACAAACAAATAAAGTGCATGTAATCATGAAATATAATTGTATATTTTTTCCTATATAAAATAAAATAATATTTTATTTATTTATTCATGTAATTATTATTATTATTATTATTATTATTAGCATTATTATTATTATTATTATTATTATTATTATTATTATTATTATAGGATTTTACTTGATCTGCTTTAAAAAATATTTTATTTTCCTAAGTAAATAAAGAATACAGACCAGACCAGAGAAATTCAGCCAGAGACTGACTACCATCAAGTGTTCCACAGAGCGTTATAGAAGATCTTTTCTCCCAACGGCCATAAAATTATACAACTCTTCTCTGTAACATGTACACTATGTGGATATTCACTGTCAGTAACAATAACACAATAAGACAATATTACCTACCTGTATTAATATTGTAATAATACAATATGTAATACAATATTACAGATACAGTAACAATACAATATTACATACCTGTATTAATTTGTGCAATATTTACCAGTGCTCTTGGGTCATACTGTGTGTCAAGTGATAAATCTGATACCTGTATAATTTGTGCAATATCTTTCCTTTTTCCCTCCAATGTGCAATATCTGTATTTTTAATTTAGTTTAGTGTGCAATAAGGTACTTACTGTTTTTGGAATCTTTTTTTAAATGTAATTTTATTTATTATTTCCCTATTTATTACTCTTTCCTTTTCTACTGGATAACAACTGTGAGCAAGTAACCAAGAATAAGCAATTTCCTTCTGGGATTAATAAAGTTCTTTGAATTTGAATCTTGAATCTTGAAAAAAAATCCTTGCTTCTCTTAGTGAGGATGTCAAAGGGTTAACTAGTGTTGATTTAGTTAGAATTAACTGGCCAACATTGCGCTAATAAAAATTATGTAACCAATTCAGTTAGTCACACACTTGCCGACCCTGCTTTTTCTTCCTTTCCCTTACTCTGAGGTCATCCTATAATCAGTCATAACATAATGATCACCAAGTCCAGCAAGTACTATCTTGCCATCAAAACGGCTCTGACCCATCGAGGCATGGACTCCTTTAGACCTGTGAAGACGTGCTGTGGTACAATATCTGTCATTAGCAGTTCCGTTAAATCCTGTAAGTTGTGAGATGGGGCTTCCACAGATTGGAATTGATTTTCAGGCACACCCCACAGACACACGATTATCTGGAGAATTTGGAATCTGAGTCAACACCTTAAACTTGTTGTGCTCCCCAAACCATGTTTGAATAATTTTTTCAGTGTTGACGGGAACATTTCTGCTGAAAGACGTCACTGCCATCAGGATATACCATTTCCATAGGGGTGTACTGTATTTGGTCTACAAAAAATTTTAGACAGGTGGTACTGTATGTGTCAAAGTAACATCCACATGACTGGCAGGTCTATTATGATGTGAAAGAAAATGTGATTTACCTGACCAGGCCACCTTCTTCCACTGCTCATTGGTCCAGTTCTGATACTCACATACCCATTGTAGGCACTTTTGCTGGTAGACAAAGGTCAGCATGGGCACACAGACCACTCTGTAGCTACACAGCACCATACGTCCCAAACTGTGATGCACTGTGTTTCAACACCTTCTGTTGGAACCAGCGTTAACGTTTACAACAATTTGATCTACATTAGCACTTCGATTGGATCGGACTACACAGGCCAGCCTTAGCAACCCATGTGCATCAATGACACTTGGTTGCCCATGACCCTGTTGTCGGTTGACTGGTTTTCCTTCCTTGGACCCCTTTTGGTAGACCCTGACCACTGCAGACCAGGAACATCCCAGAAGAGCTACAGTTTTGGATTTGCACATCATAACTTAAGCCTTTTTCAAAGTCAATCATTTTCTGCTTCCAACACATCAACATCAGGGACAAAATGTTCCCTTGCTGCCTAATACCACCCACCCACTGTGTATTCCAGGTGCCATTGTAATGAGATAATCAATGTCATTCACTTCACCTGTCAGTGGTCATTAAAAAAGCTTCAGTAGATAATTGAAATATGTACAGTAAATAGTAAATGATCAGGGTGGCATCCCGAACACATGGCTGAGTTGTTGAATTGTTTACTATGGATAAAGTCACCCTACTGTATGTCAGGGCCAGAACCAAAGCAGAAATATTCCTTTATGTCAAATGGTGAGAACAAATGCTGCTACAGTGAGAAACTCTGTAAAGAAAAGTTATTGTACTGTTGATTTCCCATCATGTAAAATCTATTGAACATTTATTGTATGTTTGTATTTTAAAGATACAATAAATGTTCAATAGATTTTACAGCACTCAAGGCTTGCAAAATGGGTTCCAAATGGGGTGTAAAAAAATTATAGCAGTCTGTGGGAAGAGTACAGAATGGACTGATAGAGAGAGAGGATGTGGGTGTGTCTGTGTTCCTCTGTGTGTATGAGAGAGAGAGAGAGAGAGAGAGAGAGAGAGAGAGAGAGAGAATCATATCACATATAACTTTGACAACATGTGTGACATCAGAGGTTACCTCCCCCAAGCTTGTCCACTAGAGTTGGTCTGGTCACAAGCAAAACCTTTCAGAACCCAGCCATAATATGCACAGTCCTTTCCAAGACGCACATGTATATGCTTATTCGCAGGCACATGTGTGAACACTGAGTTAAAAGAGGGTGTAAGACGAGCCTTAGAGCTGAGCAGACGTTTAGTGCAGAGGAATCAGAGTGGACGACTGTGGACAGCCCTGAGCTTTAGTGACCCACTGAATGAAGGGAACAGCATGTCAGTCTTCCTGCTCCTCCTCATCCTCAGCGAGGTCCTGCTCCCCAACCTCACCTGTGCATCCAGAGGTACAGTATACTGTGTTGTTTACTGTTACTGTAGCTACAACTGTTCTCAGTTATGGAAAACAGACTAGGGTTTTAATTATGTTAAAAGAGCTGCAGCTTTATGATTTGGTGCTTTACCCAGGATCACAATATACTGTAACAGGTGAGAAGCAACAAAAGTACATGTTGCCTGAAAGTACTATTAATTCTGGTAAATCGAATTTTGGATGCATGAGTGTGTTTGATTTTATAAACAACTCAACATAATTGTAACAATATTATTTATGGCTTTATGTAGATCAGAATCTAATGGCTCAGAACTTGTCAATGAACTCATGCACTCTGTTCTTTTATTTGCTTTGTTTGGCCCAGTTTTTGTCTCTTGTGCTTAACTGACTCCAGCATGCAGAGAAAACATGCATGCCATTAAATGAAATAAATTTGCCTCATCAGATTGTTTATGAAGCATGTTCAAAGCAAAAGACTTATGAACATAACATTATGTTATTATTAGTGTCCATTTGGTTAGTAGTTATGTTAGTGCAAAATGGAACTGATTTCTTTTGGACGCCCCTTCAGTTCTCACCAGTTATCAATAACTGAAATAGCTATTTATGGAGTGTTTCTTTGGAAGAGGTGCTGAAGTGTGAGGAGATGGCCATCAGCTTCAACCAAAACAGTCTGGTCTAAAAACTAAGCTATGGTATATTTTTCCATTGGTCCTGCTTTCTTCTCAGCTTTCTTTCCATTTGAACAGTCTTGTATCCTGTGCAATTGTACATAATCCTGGTGCAATTTCTTTTGGAGTACACCATTACCTAATCATTGCTGGATCTTGACAACATGTATCCCGCCTTGTTGAAACTGACCTAAGCTTGACAGGCGAATTTCCAGCTGTAGATTAAGACTAGGCCTTGGCTAAATGGCACTGTTTCAGGAAATTGAGACTCTTCACTTGCAGGTCTCATAAATACAAAAATAGAAAAAAGGAAATAATTGCCACTATATCTTTAAGAAGATAGTTTTCCAATTGAGTATGATAATAGAAATCATGTGCTGGTGGGAGTGGTCTTTTCCAGGATGAGAACCACAGAGGAGAAAGTAATTCGGAACGATTTCTTAACTATTAAAATAAGTTAAAACATATGCTATTCCCCCTCACATACCCAGAATCTTAATCCAAATGATGACAACATGCAGAAATCATGGAGAACTTCCATTTCTTGTGTCACTGATTCTGATTTTCTGTCTGAAAGCTATCATTCCTGTAGAAGTCTCTTCCATCAAAGCCAAAATGAACCTGCAATAAGATGCAGATGGTGATGCGCTACAAGTCTACTTTCTCAACTAAGAACTTAGAGTGTCGCAGAGCAAATTTGTTTCTACACTAAACATCTCAAAATGTCATTATAAAGGTGGTGGTGAACATGTAGCATGTCTAGGTATAACAGAAGGTCTTTGCTTGCAGTGATGTAGTGCTGAGCCAGAGGTACTGTGCTGGGCCAGAAGAGAAGCTAATTTAATATTTGTGATGCACTTGCACCTACACACTTGCCTAAGGCAAAAAGCACTCTAAGAATGACCCAGTACCTTTCGTGTGTTTATCTATTTGGGACCGTAGGTCTGTCTGCTTTTGCTATGCTTAGTCCAGCAATCCTGATCTCTAGTTGTCATGATGATTTCTATTTTTTTTATCCATGTGGAATCTAAATATCATCCTACATTTTATCTAGCATTTAGTAAACAGGATAAAAGAAATACCTAATGAAGTTATAATAAAGAATAAAGTTAACCTCTGGGGAAACAAAGTATATAGAGTGGAACCTCGGATTACGAGCATAATTCGTTCCGGAAGCGGGCTCGTATTCCAAAACACTCGTAAACCAAATTAAA
>JAQMYL010000035.1:8941094-8954995 GCA_030014365.1 Clarias pachynema
ACCCAATCAAAAGTAGGAAAGGAGGCATCTTCATAAAATGCGTGTGGGATGATTTGCATGAGACGCTGCTTTAAAAACATTATTTAAAAAAATATGGGACAAAACCCGTCCCGTATTGATTCAAAACGGGACGCGCAATTTCATTCTCAAATACGGAACGATTCCGTATTTTAAAGGACGGGTGGCAACCCTGCATAGCCTGCTGTGAAGCTATACTGTCCAAAAAAGGGTTTCAGAAGGGTTCAATTATCGGCCTTTATCAAGCAAAGAAAACAACTAAGGAGATTTTAAATTAATGGAATTAGGTTAAACTTCAAACTCCTTCAATGCATTATTAAAACCTGGAAGAGTGCTGAATCATCAGCTTCCGGGAAGAAATGTGGTTGAAAACGGCATTGGGTCATGAATGGAGAGCCGTTAAGGCTTGGTGAAGTTGTATCGTAAAAAATATCAACAGTTGAAATCACAGCTATATTTAATAGTGAAAGCAAAAGCATTTCTACACACGCAATGTGTCGGAAACTGACAGGATTGTGAAACAAATGTGTGCTCATAAGAAAACTACTTGTTCATGAGGCCGATCAGGATAAGAGTCTTTGATCTTTTTAGGGAGCATAAAGATTGGAAAAGAACATGTGTTCTGATGAATCCAGATTGACCCTGTTCCAGAGCGATGGACGGATTAGGGCAGGAAGGGAAGCGCAAGAAGCGATGCACCTACTGTATTATGACCTGGGGTTGGTTCAGTTGGTCAGGTCTCGGCTCAGCAACTTTACGTATCAATAAAATGAAGTCATCTGAAGACCTTAATGTACTGAACTGCACTGAGCTGTGTATTTAAAGCACTGAGCTGTTTGACACTACTGCTTTTACATGCATTCACATAAATGAAGGGAACGTGCTGATACATTTTAAATCTACAGGAAAGGAGTCTCTGGAAAAGCCTCTGCATCTGGTGATTGGCACTGTGTCCCCGACCTCAGTTATGCTGTCCTGGGCCACACTGCTAAACACCCTTTCCACTGAAACAAACCTGGATGACTGCACGGAGGACGGGTGGGACTGCATGTTTATATTGTGCATGTCTGCTTTTTCTACGTTGGATGAGAACGTTAATACTCTGCCAGATGTTTGGTCATATTTTTAACAGAAGACATGGAGCAGTACCAGTAACTAGAAGAGCCAAAACTATCGGAGTACTCTCAAAGAGTCCCAGTCCTAATACTCACATAGCTGAAAGCCAGGAATATGGACATGAAAAACTTTGGAATGTGATATGTCTCCACTGTAGATAGTGCAGGTGCAGAGCTACATATGACACAAGCACAAGACACACACACACACACACACACACACACACACACACACACACACACACACACACACACACACACACACACACACAATGTTGTGTGCTCTTTGGTCAAGCTGGTGGAAAGCTTTACGTCAGTCTGCTCTGTTTAACTCTTTATCCAATCCTTTTCCTGCTCAGTATAACCCAGAGAGTCAGAAAACTGAGAGTCAGTAAAAGCAGAACTCAAGCAATTATAATCCTTGGGAAAATTAGATTTTGCACTGCATCTTAAACAAAATGTAAAATATAATTTGCCTTTTACTGTATATCACTTTTGTATCAGTAGAGGAACTAAACGACTATCTTTGTCTTCTGTAGTCATTACACAGTGCGCTACAGGGAAAAGGAGCATAAAAGGATGTGGAACTATCAGACATGTCCCACCACTGATACAATCATTGATGACCTCAAACCAGATACACCATATGAATTTGGGGTCCGGGCAAAGTTGGAGAATATCAATGGAGCCTGGAGCCCTTCAGTAACCCACAACACAGCTGGTATGTCAGAACAACAAAGCACTAAACATTTTCCATGCAGATCACTTCATGAGGCTCTGATCCCAATACAGATCGGAACAAAGGTTCAATTCCCCATGGGTTCTAATTTAACAAGAAAAATATGTTTGTTTGTTTTTTGTTTTGTTTTTTTAAAAATTACAAAGCAGGAATCTATTGCAATGCCAGAATATGTATCTGATTATGTATTTGTTTAATGCTTCAGATATCAATTTATATGTCAGATATTGGTTTGAAACCCAAAGTGGGCATGTAATAGGCGAGTAATATCAGCCTTCATATCACACTACTTCATAATTAGTGGTGCTTGCGAAGCCAAGCATCACGTGTAATATCTTGTATTATCTTTTTTTTTTTTTACTACAGTAGTTATTAGTCCAGTACCATTTGTCGTAGACCCATGAAAGAGGTATCAAATTGTGCGGCTTATCCGGAAATGTGATGCTACTGTATGTCTTTTCTAAGGGGTGGGAGATAAATGGCAGCGCCCAAAAAATCGAATAGACTTAACATTAAGACCAACTTTGACGAATTTTAGCACAGAGCAAGAATTTTGTAGAAATATGAAACTTACCACATTTGAAGAGGCTTGCAGGCTGTGCAGAACATCCCCCACAATAGGGTATAAGTTGTACGCCTAGGGCATAAGAGGTGCCAAAATTTTCCCACTGATATATTATAGTGAAGGTGCTCAAAGTTGCATTCCCTGCTATGGTAACTTCCATAGGAACTTTGAAACTGAACCTAATTGTGGATCACATTGTCATAGACAAATGGGGGTACAGTAGGCTCATTTTACTCAGCCAACCAATTACTTTGAAGCCAACACACTTTGAAGCTATCAAGCCATGCCCTAGCAACCACCTTAGAGCACCTTAGCAACTGATTATGTAGACAGTCATTACAAACGGCCCAGAGGCCCGAGTTTCGCCATGGCAAGCACCACTCACATTTTCTTCAAAAAATTTACATATTTTTACTGAATGTAATTATATTTTACCCAGAATTACCAAAGTAGTGTTATGTAGCCCTTAAAGATCAGAGCATTATAAGGTATTTTTTTCAGGATTGTGCAGCATGGAGTGACATATCCTTTTTTCAGCACAGCTAGGCAACATGATGAACTGAATTTTATTTTATTTTAAACAACTAAATGTAAACAGGACTGATAAAAAAAAGGGGGGTCATATAGGCAAAGATATAGAAATAGCACAGATGCACATGGTTGTTTCTATGACCAATAATAATAATAATAATAATAATAATTTGCTCATTTTGAGAGTTCTACATTTTTGCGACATTATTCCCATATTCTTGTAGTGGTAAAATTTACACATTATAAAAATAATGATAATTTTCATTCTACCTGACATATCTGGATCTGCATGTTCATGTTAATGCATGTAGGGTTTCTTTGTGCTGTTAGGACCTACCTGACTATTCATTTAAACCCACAATAAAGTAAAACCCTTCTACTTCAACACAATGTTTTTGTTGGGCTCCATAGGATCCCAGTGCTGGTTTCTAACAAGATACAACAACAACAACAACAACAAATATAATATTGTACCTCTTATGAAATTATGTATTTGTTTGGATGTGCATGATATTAAATTTAAATTAAATATGATAAATTATTATAAAATATCTACATAGAATCTGATCCAATCAATTCATAGACCTTTATTAATAATAATTAATTAAATAATTAAAAATTCCAGTAAACGACACCTTTTATGGTTATAAAAGATATAGAGAAACATGGCCACACCTGTATCAAAAAGAATATGTAAGAGAAACTGATTTTTTTTTTTTACATGTTGTAATGAATTAACACCTGTGAAAGCCAACACACTATAATGCCTTTAACTGCCACTGACTTCAAATAAGATGTAAATGAAAATCAACTAATAAAAATGAAAAAATAAAACAAAATAAATAACTTGCCCTTCTCTATTCCATGCTGTTCTCTATTTTCATCAAAAGAAATGGACGCCCATAAAATGTTGGAGCCTGAGAATCTTTTCCAGCCTGAGGTAAGTCTGTTATGTATAATCATTTTTTCTTTCTCTTTGGTTTTCTCTTTGCCTCCCTTCTCTGTCTTTCTTTGTAAGTCTAGACTTCTGTCTCCTACAGCCACCCAGCACAGAAGAGCCTCAAACGTTTTCCCCCTCAGTGCCTGGTAAGATCTGTTCTCCATTCATAAGAGCATTAAGAGAAACTTTGATATTTATGAAATGTCTGATTCACTGTGATACATTTCTCTCTACAGTTCTACACATTGTGACTGAAAGCAGACCAGCTCCCCCCCTCAGTACCCCAGAACCCCCTCCTACACAGAGGATAACTGAAGGTAATTAAAAATGACTTGTTTTACCGCTTGATAAATAAGTTCTTTCTTTTATATGTATTTTTGTTTTTCGTACAGAACATATAGTATGTGCAGTTCAAGTAATTAATGGGGCAGTGGTACAGTAGCTCAGTGTAAGTATCTGGGTTACTGATCAGAAGGTTGGTGGTTCAAGCCCCAGCTCCACTGGCAAATTTCATGGCTGACCCTGTGTTCTAAGCCAAGCTGAGCCATGCAAAGAAAGAATTTTGTAGTTAGACTTAAACGAATGTTACACTTGAGGTTTTTCAGAGAATGTTCCCACCCATTCACAATGATCTGCAAGGTTTAAAATGATATATATTTTTAAAAAGCAGGTACCATTTACAGTATACAGTGAATATACAAAGTCTCCACACAGGTTTTTGTAATGTAGAAAAAAACAGACAGCGATGGATTTGCAACTCGTTCAGGGTTGAACCCTGCCTCATGCCTTAAATCTCCTGGGACAGGCTCCAGGCTCCCTGTGACCCTGTACACAGGATAAAGCAGTATAGACAATGAGTGACTGAGTGAGTGAGTGAGAAAAAAAGTCTAAAAATGGTTGGTTTTAATGTGATTTAGTAACCAAAAGAACACAAGTGAAAAATTTAAAGAAAAGTTTTAGGAATAAACATGAAAGAAAAGAGAACAAACTAACTGGAAGTGATATTACTGTAAGAGATTTGTTAAATAAAAATCCCTTAGACTAACCAACCACATGCAATCAACTTATATCTATAAAGTGATCAACCCCAAATTAAAAGCAGTTTCTTGACATCTTATTTATTTATTTATTTATTTCAATTGCTGAAGCCATGGTCTTAATGGACGTAGAAAGCAGGTACTTTTCCACAACACGAGATGTACCTTGGGACACTGTGAAACTCATCATCAACAAATAGATCAAATGGGGAACCAGAGTGACATTACAGTACTAAGAACAGAACATTCCTCAAACATTCATGAATAAACAAGAAGACATCTTATTAGGGAAGCTATTGTGAGCTCTACAGCTAAATTAATGGTACTGCAGGAATATTTGACAAATAGTGATTACTCCCTACATGTGAAACAATCTCTCATATTCTCGTACATCTAATTTGTCTGGGCTGATAGATGGGGTGAATAGATGGAAGCACTTTCCTGTGAAAATATATGTGGCAATATGTGTCATGATTTGATGAGATCAAGGTAGAAATTTTGGGGCCTAATTTTAAAATATATTTGACACAAATACAGGACAGTTTATTACCCAAAGAACACCTATTGTGAAGCAAGGTGGTGGCAGCATCATGCTATGTGGCTGCTTCTTTTACGCTGCCACTGGGGCACTAGTCACAATAGGTAGAGGGAATCATGGATCCAAATGTCAATGTATTTTGGCTAAACTCTGGCTTTTCTAGAGGTTTCGTGGCTTTAAGTATAATAATGATCCAAAGCACAAGTCAGTAAAGGAATGGTTCCAGACAACAAAGATAAATGTTTTGGAACGACCCAGTCAGATCCCAGATCTAAATCCTATCCAAAGCTGATGGAATAAATAATGACTGTGCACAGGAGATCCCCTAGCTTTTTTTCCCTTGATACAGCTAGAGAATTTTTCTAAAGCAAGTAAAAATAAAATTATTACTCATTCCCAAAAAGAGTGCTGTATTACAAGCCAAAAGGTGCTGTAACAAACTTTTCATTAAGGAGTATGCAACCAAGTTCATTACGTTTTCTTTGTAATAGCCTATACTTTGTTTTTATACTCACCTGAATTTGCTAGTTTCATCATATTAAAGGTGAAAAAGTCATACTGTAACTTGACATAATTGGTCTTGATTATATAAAATTTTTTACATCACAAAAATCTACATGTTATAAGGGGTGTTCAGATATTTTATGTTTAATTCAACACAATTCAGTTTTATTTGTATATCGCTTATAACAGTGGTCATTTGCAAAGCCAAAGTATGTCTTCTTACGTAAGCTTAACAAATATTAAAGTAACCATTCCAACAACCATCTTCTAAATTCATGGCCCTGATTTTTATTTCTTTCCACATTATAAAACAATGCTGAAGGCATCCAAAATATGCAATAATCTCATTTGAACAGTTGATATTGAGATGTGTCTGCTTTGTAAAACCTTCATAATGACTCATCATGGTGCTTGATAGGTTTTGCAAACACAATACTGTTCTTGCAAAACTCTTCCAGAATCGCTAACCTTTGTGTCTTAAACATAACAACTAACTGTTGCAATGCGTTATTTTTATATTAGTTTAAAAATCTCAAGTATTGTTCCAGAATGTAGAAAACAAGTCACTAAACAGAAAACATTGAATTATAAGGTATGTCCAATTTTTGACCAGTACTGTATCTTCACCTTCACTGCAGCCATTCTGCAATCTTTCTCAATAAACTTGAGGAATAATGTGAAGACCGTGTCATGAGGGACAAAATAGAAAGAATTTATATGGTGGCTCTATTTTCCAATATTTTAGTACTGATTAAGTGGTGTGCTCCAGCTTCCAATTCTTCACTCCTGATTCAGCAGTGCTTGCTGGGATGTTCATCCTTATAGATCAGATTTTACACCCCATTCCTAAATTATGAATTTATAATACCTTACTGTACATCCTGCGCATTATTCTTTATTTTCACTCCTTGTTTCTGACGGACAGATTCTTTAGTGACAGTTCAACTGAGATGGTTTTGGTTCAGAAAAATAATTGTTAAGACAATGTTTTTCATCTGGACCTACCGAAAAGTTTTGGGTTGAGGGGGATGTAAATATGAAAGCAGCATTGTTCAGAATTGCCAGAAAAAATCCCTTCTTTATCCAGGTCCAAGATTTATTTTTTTATTTTTTATCACAGATTCAAACAGCTTTTGATTTCTGATTGTAAACAGATGGAACAGGGAGACAAATTTCCCTTTTCCTGGTTTCTATTTTGTAGTTTCATAATTTTCACAGTATATATACCATATGGTCTAGCCAAATGTCTGACTGGCATGGACGCCATAAGTATAACAGACTTTATGATTAATTTCAGATCAAATCCAACTGAACACATGCTTCAAAAGATTAAGCGCGAGTAAAATCTGAGCTTTTGGGCAAAAAGTGCAGAATCCTGAATATTAAATATTAAAGAAGTTTAATGAATAAAACATTTACTTTCTGTGTTTTAAATATATCAGACTTCTGAAACCGTCTTTTTATTTCCATTACACATTATGATGTTACTGTCACTGACCCCATTGAGTCAAATAAATTCAAACATACACTTTGTTCTCAATTCTCAGCAAAAGATAGAGATGTTTATAAACCACAGAAGCCTGAGAACCTCCAGAGGCCTGAGGTAAGTCTGTCATATGCAATAAGCTATTTTCCACCTTCCTCTTTCTCTGGCCTTTTCTCTGTCTTTCTTTGTAACTCTAGACCTCTTTCTTCTACAGAAGCCCGTCACTGAAAGCCCTCAAACTTTCCCGCCGTCAGTGCCTGGTAAGATCTTTTCTCCATTTGTAACACATTAAAAGTAACGAATATTTATCAAATATCTAAAGCATTACAATATGCTCCACTCTACAGTTCTATCCAGCACGATTCAAAGCAGACCAGCTTCCCTCTTCAGACCCCGAGCACCCCCTCCTACACAGCGGACAATTCAAAGTAACAAAAATACTATTGTTTTTATTACTGATTTGCTGATGACCTGTGATTTTCTCATAGATCACCTGTTTTAAAAATAAAAAACAACCAGTTCAATGTGCAAGTAGACCATCAGCTAATACACTAATGGTCTACTCTTCTGATAGGTAACCCAATGATGGTACTTTCCAATGATAGATCAATGGGTGAAGGCTGATAAATTGTCTCATACTGTAGCAATGTCAGTATTTGTGTCATTGTTAAGAATGTAAATGATTATTATTATTATTATTATTATTATTATTATTATTATATGTGGTTTTGATACAATATATTTATGGGCTCTTGCCATACAGTACTGTGCTAAAGTCGTTGGCACCCTGAGTCTTTTTCGTACAAACTTTGTAATACATGTTTATTTGAAAAAAACATTTCTGATTTCCAAACATTAGTGTTCCAGCAAAAAGAAAAAAGAAAAAAAAAGCGGTATATCCAGTCCGCACAACAACTTGGCACAGGTTTTACACCGGATGCCCTTCCTGACGCAACCCTCCCATTTTATCTGGGCTTGGGAACTGCATCCAGTGGCTGGGGGGTTTGGGCACTGGCTGGGAATCGAACCCGGGCCTTCCGCATGGCAGGCGAAACACCTACCACTGAGCCACCAGTGCCCTGACTACTACACAATTGTATAGTTACAATATACACTTGGCAGGTTTTACTGCGAAAATATCCAATAAAGGTGGCTACAGGGTAGTAAAGTGCTAATAAAGTATACACTCACTCACTTACTCGCTCATCATCTGTACTGTACAGCTTTATCTTGTATTCAGGGTTGTGGGGCACTCAGGGCACTAAGCAGGGTACACTCTGGACAGGTTTTACACCTGAATGCTGATCCATTGCAATGCACTCTGTGCATAAAGTACTGTATAGTGTATACAATATAAGGGGTTAAAATGAACCAGTTTGATCTGGTCTGGTGTTCCTGCACTCTCAGTAACTTGATAGTGGCATCACAGAAACAATAATGTCCAATAGTGTTTCACAGGAAAAAAGAAGGAGGCGATTATCTTTAATCTTTTAGAGAAGTCATCCAGAAGTTTATTATCTACAGCGCAATATCATGCAAGATATGTAAACATTGGTTAAATGTAAATGCATTAAGCAATCCAATCCAAACTAATACGCATGCAGGGCATTTAGTTAAGAGTGCCAGAGTTAAGAGTGTATAAATACAGTCAGTGAATTTATTTTCATCTATTTAGTATATAGTTCAATTAATCTGGCTGTTTGTACTTTTAACAATTTATGCATTATTTCAGTAAAACATTATCAAAGTGTGATTATTGACCAGACAGTGAAAAGAAGAGTTCATGAGAAAAATAAAGTTGCTTAGCATTTGATCTGGCAGCACAGTTGCTTAGTGGTTAGTGCTATCACCTTGCCCCTTCAGGGTCTGGGTTCAATTTCCATCTTGAGTATGAGTGCATGGAATTTGCATGTTCTCCCCATGCTTGGTGGATTTCCTCAGGGTACTCCGGTTTTCTTCCACAGAAACGACTTGCAGATTAAGTGCTCCTGAGTTGCCCGTACTGTGTGAATGAGCATGTGAATGTGTGTTTGTGCCCTGCAGTGGATTGGCACACCACCCAAGATTTACCCCATCTCGCGCCCTAAGTCTACTGGGATAGGTTCAAGGGCCCCTGCGACCCTGTATACAGGATAAAGTGGTATAGACAATGAGTGGGTTAGCATTGGTGTTTGATTTGATGTTAGATTCAGGGACAAGGATGCTCTGATTCTTAAAAATAGTACAAAATACACACATTAGCAATCAGTCTAACACTATTACTCATCTTCTGATGAAACCAACGTTTACACCTGTGGGAATGACCGAACAGGAAATAATGGCGTTATTAAAAGTCATTTCTTTTTTTCCATGTACTGTATGAGTTCTGCACACTTATTGTCAATATCTAATGCTGAGCCAACAAAATGCAAAATAAATAGAAAAAAAACCTTAAAACCCGTCCTAGATAAAAAATTTGTAACATAAAGGTGCTGCTTTAGTGCACCCGGAGTGCATTGTGACGCAAACACATAATGCAGAAGCTGCCTAAAGACACAACTTGTTCTCTTTTCTTACCCTTAGACACCGATGAACCCCTAAAGTCTGAGATCATTCTGATGCCTGAGGTAAGTCTATACCATGCAGAAATGTATTTTTCCTCAGTCTATAAGGTCCTTCCTCTTGCCTTTGCAAATGCAGACTTCTCTCTCCTACAGGAGCCAATCACTGAAGGTCCTCAAGTTTTTTCCCCCTCGGTGCCTGGTAGGGTTTATCCTTTATAACCAAATATTAATGGAAACAATATTAATCAAATCTGATTCACTGTGATATGCTTCACTCTCTAGATCTGCACAGTGTGACTCAGAGCAAACCGGTCTCTGTCCTCAGACACACAGCACCCCCTCCTACCCAGAAGATAATTCAAGGTAATGATTTCTTGAACATCTGTGAATTTATGATTTTAAAAAATCTTTCTCATCTTATGTCTCTTTTATATTATAACACTTGTCTCATTTGTTCTGCACCTGTTATACTTTCTATAGTTCTATTCTATACTATTTTTTATTCTACACACAGCAGTGGCACTGGTAGCGGGTCTTTATCAGTGTCTAACAGTGTGCATCAGTGTATCATGCAAGCACTGAAGACTGGCTATCTAAACATCTTAATACAACTGCTGGGTTGGGATTCTGGATCTCCCACCCAAGCTCACAGTGGAAGAGTGTTACAGATACAATTAAGATCACACAATGTGTGTTTTTATCCTTTCCATTATAAATACAATGCTTTAAAAATCCCAACAACACTGCTGTGCCTGATGCACAGATGGTCCTCAATTTTCCTCTATTTATAGAAGCGTCCTCACTTTTGCTAAAAATGTAAAATAGCAATCACCTTAGTTCCTGCAGAGACAGCATAGAAAATATTCATTGATGGACAAGGTGCATACTTCTCAAGGTCTGTCACAAAATGATCTGACACAACTATCATCATTGTTTGGTTACCAAAACATTTCTCCTCCATGCACATCTCTGCTCTGAACACCATTTCCTCACAGCTCTCAACCACTTAGGACACCTCCGGAGCTATTCCTATATTTTGGTGGCAATAGGAATGACCTCCTATTTTGAGAATAGCTCTTACTCCTACTCCTAAAAGTGCGACTAGAACTTCGGTGTGATATTGGAGTGATGTCCTTTTCCAACACTTACTGTAAATGTCAGGGCCAGATCTAGTAAATACAGGCCCAGATCTACGTTTTTTTCTTTTTCAGCAAACTTCTTGCTTCAATAAATGGCTAAATAATGCATAATTAAAAAAAATTAACTACATAATCACACATCTTATTGTTTCCTTTTTCACCTATAGATGTTCATGAACCAACACAGCCTGTGAGCCGTCCGAGGCATAAGGTAAGTCTGTTATATTCATAAGTTATTCTCCACCTCTCTCTTTTTTTCTTTCCTTTGTCTTTTCTTTTGCCCGTCTTTTCTTCTTTTCTTTATAAGTCCAGACTTCTCTCTTCTCCAGACGCCCAGCACTGAAAGGCCTCAATCTTTCTCCTCATCAGTGGCTGGTAAGATATTTTCTCCATTTCCTAAAAATTATTAAAATAATTCAAGAGAATTTTCCTACATGCTTTTGTCTATATGATTTCTAAAACATTATTTTGTGTCATTTGATGTTTTATCAGTTTCTACATATCTAATCTGAGTTTTGTCTCTTGATAGAGCTCTGTGCTCTACTTAAATGAAATGATCAAGCTACAGTTTTAGATCATGTAACTGCATAGGAAATGTCTTTCTTTGTCACTATTTATAACTGTGATTTACTACTAATGCTTCAAAAATTATGAATATGTAAGAGCGGTTAACACTCTTACACTTAGTGGCCATTTTATACAAAGTATACAAACCTTGTACCTGTACAGTCAATGACTTTGTCATGTGTGACCATAATGTGAATGCATATTGTAGGTATACAAATCTTTTGTGTGGCGAGAAACAATTCATCAGACCCTCTCCATGACTGGAAAGAGACCAACAAAAGGTAGCCAGATATTATTGAGGAAATCAACAATTTCTTTCTCAAGAAAGCAGTGATAGTGAGCTAGCAATGAGTTTGCCATTGTTACAAGTGTAATAAGCATGACTATTGGGTTGAGCCCACAGGGGAATAGTGATCTACCGTGTATTATTGTCTCCGTACATCCAAGTTCATCAAGTACATCAAGATCACAGTGTCTATATCTACTGTAAGTGTACCCGTGTATAAAATTTAATATACACCTGAAACTGATATATTAGTGACCCGCGATTATCAGAGTTAATAGCCAATAAACATAGTTACAAGGTAGGTACAACTAATAAAGTGTCTACTGTGTATATTTTTACACTCCACAGTATACATCTAAAACTTACCAAGCCAGGTTGGATCTTTTGTCTACCTTATCTTTGATCCAGCTTTTCCCCCCCTCATTTTAATGAAACAGTGAGACAAATTTCCACTTTACTAGTGGAGTTTAAGTGTAAAGTTTTGTAGTCAGTTTTACTCTGATATGTATAGTATAAATTGCATGAACACAAACATATAGACTATATATATTTTATATATACTAAAAAAATTTTTTTTTTACATATTGCAGTTTGAATCCCTTGAATTACTGTACAAAAGGCAACTTCAGCTCCCTTTAGAAGTGTAAATTTGTCTCTGAACTACAAACTCAAAGCTGATCTGCACACACATACACATGAACAATGGCACTGGCACTTTCATATCTCTTCTTTGAACAGGAACAGGAAGCGATGCCATAAGAACACCACGTCCTTCAGAAGATTCATTGTTCTTGACCCAGACCCCTACCTCAGCTCACACACCAATGAGTAATTTTGAAACCAATGATATTCTTCAAAGTCAATATTACACTGTGTCATCTCTTTCACTTACAACCCAACAACCACTTCACACCATAAAATCCAAAACACAGATCAAAACCAAAACTGTACCTAGCACAGTCACAGCTCAACACAATGTAACCCAAAAGCAAAAGACCCAACTCCACAAAACAATTTATCCACAAACTGAGTTAAGCACAACCAAATTCCAAACTAGCACATCTACATTCCAAATCAGAAAGACTCAGTTCCAAGGACACACAGCTAAATACCCTCTTACAGCAGCCCATGCTAAGCCAACATCACCCCAATCCTATACAATTCACTCTCAAACTAGTATAGAGGAGATCCAATACAGCACAACTAAAGGGCAATTTAAAATGCTTGAACCCATCACAACTCAATCCCAACCTCACCCATCCCAAACTCTGTCTATTATGACCCAATCCCAGCCCCATATAACTCACCCCAAACCCATTGAAATGAACAAAACACTTTCAAAGCCTACTATAACGCAAACCCAGCCTCATACATCTCAACCCAAAGCAAAACAGCCTCGACCACACAAAACCCAACCACAATCCACGGCAAGCCAAACATCACAACCCCAACCCGCCACAACTCATGCACCCTCACAACCTCGCACATTCCAAGCCCAACCTATTACAACACAATCTCAACTTCGCATGACTCATTCCCAAAACATTACAAAAATATACCAGCCAGGTACAACCCAAACTAAAATCACCACACCACAAGCTCAACCCCACACTACACAAACTGAACCCCACACTACACAATCTCAACCCCACACAACAAAAATTCAACCCAACATTACACAAGCTCAACCTCACACTACACAAACTCAACCTCACACAACACAAACTCAACCCACCACTACACAAACTCAACCTCACACAACACAAACTCAACCCACCACAACACAAACTCAACCCACCACTACACAATCTCAACTCCACACAACAAAAATTCAACCCAACATTACACAAGCTCAACCTCACACTACACAAACTCAACCTCACACAACACAAA
>JAQMYL010000035.1:8962414-8978117 GCA_030014365.1 Clarias pachynema
CTTGTAATCCGAGGTTCCACTGTATCAATAATACACTGCCAGCCCCCCAAAAAAGTACCTTTAACTTTGATTACAGCACACAATATGGTGGCCAGTTTCACAACTTGAGTGATTCTGTGCCTTCAGGGAGAAAAAAAATAGATGTGATAACCTGGTAATTAAGGTCGTCAGCTGACTTCATTTTATTGCCACATAACGATGCTGAGCCTAGACCTGACCTACTAAAGCAACACCCCAGATCATAACACTGTCTCCAGAGGATTGTATGTACTATAGGTGCATCACTTCATGTGCTTCCCTTCTTAACGTGATACCTGATTTTCTGATTAGTCTCACTAATAAGTGTTTTTTTTATGGCCTGACAACTGCTTAAACGTAGCTATGGTTTTTACTGTTTATTTTTTCCCATGCAACTTCACCAAGTGTTTAAGTGGTCTCATGACTATTTTCCACACATTTCTTCCACAGAGTTGACGGTTCATTGTTATCCTTCCAGGTTTTGATAATGTGTTGAAGGGTTCTTAACCCAGTTCCAATCATTTCAAATCTTCTAAGTTATTTTCTTTGTTTAATGCAGTCCAATTTGACCCTCCCGAAATGGCGACTTATTTTGTCCAGACAGTGTATATGGTATAAATCCAGGCTTAATATAATTGAACCAAATTCATAGATTTATTTATTATAAATACATCCTAGCAAAACATATCCACAAATACAATAATTGTACCATTACACTACTACAGGGAAGAGGCTCAACACATATTACTAATTCTTCATCTTCTTCTATACCGCTTTATCCTCTATTCAGGGTCGCGGGGGCCTGGAGCCTATCCCAGGAGGCTTCGGGCACAAGGCAGGGTACACCCTGGACAGGGTGCCAATCCATCGCAGGGCACAAACACATACATTCACACACTCCGGTCAATTTGGGAACACCAATTAGCCTAACCTGCATATCTTTGGACTGTGGGAGGAAATTACTAATTCTTAACATGTACTATTTGATTTACAGAATATGATGTAGTTTCCTCTGAAAATAGTCCAAGTGGAAAAATTGTATCCGTTGTAACAACTAATCAGACACATACAGCTGTGGAGAACCTGAAACCAGAGAGCAGGTAAACATACTAAACAATTAATATTGTCTGTCTTTCGGCTACATAGATTCTTCATTTTCTCATGCTTTTCATGTTTTTTTTTTTATAGTTACGAGTTCAAAGTAACACCTAAGAATGAACTTGGTTCTGGACCTTCCAGTGAGTCTGTAACCTTCAACACTGAGTCGGGTATGGAGAGAAGCCTGGAGCCCTCATTACCACATTTATTATCCATGATACTTTCATTTCATTTAAGGTCCTATGGCCAAAAATTTGCTCTTCACATCGAACCACAAAACCGCACTAGGGTTTATGAAATTGCTACAAATCCTTCAAGGCAAAGTATTTGACTGCAAGGTTGATTGCACCAGATGTGTTTCTATTCAACATGCCATAATCCACTGCAGTCCAGGTTAACGTTCTGTGTTTATTTTAACACCATTCAATACTGGATGTTCTGATTTAGTAACGACCAATCAGCTGCCAGCCAAGATTTCTGTTTAAGTCTTTTGACAAAACAAAAACCAAGCAACTAGGACACAAGATGGAAATTCAGAGAAAGGCTGCACTTTTCTGAGCTTGCGCCACATTTGAGTATTTATTATTGCGATCAGTTTGTATACTTACAGGTATGGTTACACTTACGAAAATCATTTAAAGGTAAAGCAGAATCTAATCAAGGCACAAACCCTAGGGTTCCTTAGAATAGCTCTGAGTCTCGCAACTTTCTGAACACTACAAAGGAAATGTTTCTTCAGCAAGTTTTTGAGAGACTTCGCGTACTAAGATTCGCGTAAAAACCATCAAGCTGGCATGTTGATATTAGCTTCCAATTCTGTTGATTTTTTTTTTGTTTGAAGAACTAAAGGTAATCTATGAACAGTTTATGTCCAAAACTCAACCTTGTTTAATCTCAGCTAGCTGTTGTAATCATGATGACTTTCCTGTGCTCATCCCAGGATTCTTACTCACAAGAACTTCAAAACTAACTTATGACTTCTTATTTAAGTAAAAGTCCCAAACCCCAGACTTTTTTTTTTTTTTTTTTTACATTTTACTTATAGGAAATGTGAATGGCCAAGCCATAACTGCCAATCAACTCATCCTAACCAAAAAGAACGAGGTGATTGACAGTTATGGCTTGGCTCGGAAATTACAGCCGAACATCACTACTGTAATGTAAATCACTAAAACATTCCTGAAACTGCTAAGTTTATAGTCCCGCAAACTTTATTTAACATTTAGAAAATGCCAAGGGAGACAACACTAAGAAAATTCTGCAGCAGTTTATTGAGTGTAGGATTAGTGGAAGTAAGTGTTAGCTTTAATCCCTTAATAAATGATCTTCACAACCAAACAACCATAGTATAAGACTCTACTCATATGGGTATCACCAGTCTGGGTGGGTGTCCCACTGGACATATCTACTGTGCATGGTCTGGGTCTAATATTTACTCACTCACTCACTCACTCACTCATCTTCTATACCGCTCTATCCTATATACAGGGTTCGCAGTGGCCAGGAGACTTAGGGCACAAGGCGAGGCACACACACGCTTATTTACACACTTCTGTGGGAGGAAACCGGAGTACACGGAGGAAACCCACCAAGCACAGGGAGAACATGCAAACTGCATGGACTCAGATTGGAGGTGGGACTCGAAGCTGGAACCTGGTGGTTTAAGACGATAGTGCTATCCACGATGCCACCATGCCGCCTGGTCCGATATTTATTTATTTGATTTCTTCTGGAGGTTTCTTTGAAGGTTTATCTGCGCCGCTCATTAAGGATTGATATCTTCATCTTGATTTCTGTAAAGCTTTTTTTTAAACAATGTCTATTGGTTAAAGTGCTACAGTATATAAATAGAATAAATAGAATACTCGCCTGACCCTCTGTCGATCTTTCCTGCGATTATATTTTATTAGTTTTAATGCAAAAGGGTGTTTTTTTTTTGTTAATGGCATACACAGCATTTGCCAGTTTTTACTAAATTAATAAATTATCCTTTCCCAAGCTGAAATGTATGTAATTAGCCCAGTTTTTTTGGCTCTTTTCATTTTGCTGCTTAGATCCAGAGGATCTGTCCTAATGCCAACAGCTAACAGAAAACACATGACTCCACTGATAAATTACGAGGCTGTGGTCTTTATGAAAAACAGACCATTGCTCACAGTACAGAGAGGAAGTCCAGTCTTAACATACATAAGGCATTTATGTATTCCACTGTCATCGTAATAGACCTGTGTCATTTCAAGTTGAAGTGTGAGTGAATGCAGGCAAATAGTTATGACCGCAAACATGCTTTTACTGTACTGGGTTATTGCAGCTCTAGTTATTAAACGTAGGAGAGTGATGATTTCCTGAAAGTGTGTATTTGCACCTGTAAAAACTATTTTGATGAGAAAGGAAAAAAGGAATAAAAGATGAAAAAGTACATTTGTCATGCACAAGTCATTTAAGAGTGGCAGCAGAAATGTATTTCTAACAGCCTTACCGCTTTTATCCGGACAGTGATGTAAAACCCACGGTATGGTAAAAATATTAGATTATGTAATATTTCTGGCATTAACATTCTCTTTTTTTTTTTCTTGCAGCGGACCCTCGGGTGAGTGAAATTCGAACTGGTAAATACCACCACCGGTCTTAACACTTATTCACCGGCCTAAAGAAAGAGGGAAAATTTTGATTTTTTTTTTCTTTACAACTGCTAACATACTTAGTATAGCATACCCAAGTAAATAAAAAATGCAGTTTTTAAAAGATGATTTCATTGATTAAGTGAAAAGAGCAGTCCAAACCTACCCTATGTGAAAAAGTAAATGCCCCTAAACCTAATAAAAGCAGCAACTGCAATCAAGCGTAAGTCTTTCAAATTGCTGTGAAGGAATTTTGCCCCATTCTTCTTTTGCAGAATTCTTTTAATTCATCCACAATGGGAAGTTTCAAGCACGAACAGCCTGTTTATGATTATCTCATTCGGATTTAAGTCCGGACTTTGACTAGGTCACTACAAAACCTTAATTTTTTTAATTCATTTATTTATTCTTTGAGCCAGTCTGAGGTTGACGTGATGATGTGATCATTGTCCTGCTGCGTAACCCAAATGTGCTTGAGCTTGAGGACACAAACCGATGGCCAGACATTCTCCTTCAGGATTTTCTGGTAGAGCGCAAAATTCATGGTTTCATCAATTATGGCAAGTCGTCCAGGTCCTGAAGCCATCCAGGTCCAGATCATCACATTACCACCAATTTGTTTGACTGTTGGTATGATGTTTTTTTTTGTTAATGAGGTGCTGTGTTAATTTTACGCCAGATGTAACAGAACACACACCTTCCAAGTGGTACAACTTTTGTCTCATCAGTCCACAGAATATTTGCCCAAAAGTCTTGGGACTAATCAAGATGTTTTTTGGCAAATGTGGGATAAGTCTTTAAGTTCTTTTTGGTCAGCAGGGGCTTTCGACTTGGAACTCTCCCATGGATTGCCCAGTCTCTTTCTTATTGTTGCATCATGAACACTGACCTTAACTGAGGCAAGTGATGCCTGCAGTTCTTCAGATGTTGTTCCGAGTTCTTTTATGAGCTTCTAGATGAGTCATTCTTAGAATTATGACATTTTCTTACAATTTCCCCTTAAATTTAGGACCACATCTTAGTAAAGATAAAAATGATTCACGAAACATCTTAGCCCTAAAAACAGTACTTAAGGGAAAAATTGTTAAGAGTAGAGAGAGGACTTTTGAGAGGCTTAAGAGTTTCTATAGTACAGGACAAAACAGTGGGAAGAAGAAATATTCTCCAAACACTGAACATTAAGCTAAAAGCAAACACTGCTTTACAGAGATCAGAGGTTAATGTTTAATCAACCAATCACAGTCCTTGAATTGCTGCATCATTGCAACGGGGTCAACCTCACCTCCTCACTAAGATAAATGCTTTTGTACTTTCTTTGCTCAAAGTTGCTCTGAGAAGTTTCTTAAATCACGTTTAGTCTAGGACTCTCAGCTAGGACTTTTTAGGTTAAGCTCGGAGCTCTCTCAGAGAATTCTAAGAAGCTTTGTGAATACGGACCCTGGAGTAATTTTGGTAGGCCGGCCATCACTACTGTTCCACATGTTCTCCATTTGTGGATAATGGCTCTCATCATGGTTCATTGGAGTTTCAAAGCCATAAAAATGGCTTGGTGACCCTTTACAGATTGATACATGTCAATTACTTTGTTTCCCGTCTGTTCTCGAATTGTGTTTGTTTTTTAGATCTTTTAGCCAGCTTCACTTTGCCAGAATCACTATTTAAGTGATCTATTGATGCAACAGATCTGACAGTAATCAGGTCTGGGTGTGGCAAGTGAAATATAGCTCAGCCTTCCAAAATTACTGTTTATTCATGATTTAGGGGCAATTACTTTTTCAAATAGGGCCAGGTGGGTTTGTACAGTTTTTTCCCTTAATAAATGATATCATCATTCAAAAAACTGTATTCTGTATTTACTTAGGTCATCTTTGTGCAATATTAAAATGTATTTGATGATCTGAATCATTTAGGTGTGACAAATATGCAAAAAATAATAATTCCACTGCACTGTACATACAGTATATCTCATAATTATGGCTTTACCAACTCATTATTATGATTAACTATTAGTAAATAGAGTTAGTCAGTTAGACATAAGTCATATACGATATAAGATTCCTCATTTCTCTTTCTATTTTGAATGCAATGTGCTTCTGTACATTACAATCTGAATTACCTGAATTCTGTGTTGGGTTCACACTCAAATTTCCTCTTTAAATAACTAACACTGCTGTTTTGGGTTTAAACTGAATTGTTATAGTGAGCAATATTTACTCTCTTCTTTGTTTTTAAAAAAAAATTGCAGTGATATTCTGTAATCTGTTAATGAAATTAATATTTTGTGGCAAAACGTTTCCACTTATACTGTATGCTCTAAATGATAAGCTCATTTCTTTTTATCAATGCAATTGTCTATATTATCTCACACTTACAGGTAAAAACGCCATCTGGTCATCATTCTCATTTAAAGCAGACTCCTATTCCGAGTGCAATGGAAACCAATTTGTGAAGCGTACATGGTATCGCAAGTTTGTGGGAATACAACTGTGCAACTCACTCAGATACAAGATCTACCTAAGTGACACACTAAAAGGTCAGAACCTTGTTTATTGTCCTGGGCATTAGAGCAGAAGTTTGTCCAGCTATGAACAAAAACTTGCACTGATACTGAAAGAGCTCATTAGCTCTTTATGGCTGCAGTCCAAATGATTACATACTGTTACATACTGCACTTCAAGTTTAACTAAATACTGTACATTTTGTAAAGCTTCAAGTAAAACCAGGGGCAGCACAGTGGTGTAGTGGTTAGCACAGTCACCTTGCACCTTTAGGGTCTTGGGGTCTATATGTGTGGAGTTTGCAAGTTCTCGTTGTTCTTGGTGGGTTTTGTCAAAGACATGCAGCTTAGGCTAATTGGTGTTCCCATATTGCCCGTAGCGTGTGTGTGCCCTGCAATAGATTGGCACTCTTATCCTGGGTGAACTCCGCCTTATGCCCTAAGTCTCATGGGATAGACTCCAGGCCCCCCGCAACCCTGTATACAGGTTAAAGAGGCATAAAGTGGACTCTGTAATGTGGGTTTCTCCTTCACGCAGGCAGGATGATTCTCACAACGCTAAGACTTTTCTCTCAAGACTTTCAGGTGCTTTTATAGTTTCTTGTCATTTCTTGTAAGCAGGAAGTGAACTACTGCAACTTGCTTTTGGCAGGTCTCTCCCATTATACCCCATTTATTGTTGAGGTGTTTATACTGCCTCTGCAATCCACTAGTGCTGAAACTGTTTTGGTGATGTAACTGTTTTTATGAACTCTAACAGGTACAGCACAAGGTTAACCACTTTTTTTTAGCAATAGAAGCAGCACTGTAAAGTCCCTAACTAAGTGAATACCATTCTTTGCCAGGATGATGTCTGTGGCTGAGGTTACAATAGTGGTTATAATCCTTCATAGTTGCAAGCCATCAATTAAATTTTTTAAAGATCTGGACAGGGATGGTGTGCGTATTCAAATTCAAATTTTATTTGTCACATACACAGTCATACATAATACGATATGCAGTGAAATGCTTAACTGAGGTCTGGGTAACTGAAGTCTGGGGTCTGTGGAGAACTTTGGACTTGTAAACTAGGATGGTGGTCTGTTCTTTACAAAGCAGGACCAACATAAGTGCTCTAGTTACAGGGAGTCTAGTGTAGCGGTTAGCACTGTCGCCTTGCACCTCAAGGGTCCCAGGATCGATTCTCGTCTCTGTGTGCATGGAGTTTGCATGCTCTCCCCGTGCTTGGTGGGTTTCCTCTGGGTACTCCGGTTTCCTCCCACAGTCCAAAGACATGTAGGTTAAGTTGATTGGCGTTCCCAAATTGCCGTAGTGTGTGAATGAGTATGTGTGTGTGATGGATTGGCACCCTGCCTCTGTGCCCTAAGCCTCCTTAGGCTTCAGGTCCCTGCGACCCTGAATACAGGATAAAGCGGTATACAAGATGATGATGATGATTCAGGAAGAACAAATCCAGTTCTGCCCAGACCAGATCTGCTTTGGACTAGTTTTGACCGAGGAGTCCTGCAGAAATCTGGGTACTTGATGTAATTTGATCTTTATATACAGTAGTGAGAGTTGTCTGCTTTCTTGGCATTAATTCAGGACACATAAGTGGGGATCAAGTATGGGCCAAGGGATAAACTGCCTGCTTGCACATGATGTTCTCTTGCCACAATCTGAACAAGGCTTGTACTGTATTTTGCTGCTGTATGAAATGACGGATAAAAATCAGTACCAAAAAGTCCAAGGCCATGACTACCTATTGGAAAAGAACCATGGGACCTTACTCATGAGTGATGCCTATATTTTAATCATGTGGAGCTGCTACCGGCTAAGTTTAGATTAGCCGGTTGGGGTTATTTGGCCAACTTATGAGGATGCCCCAAGGTTGGCTCCAAGAGTTTTATCTGGTACGACCCATGAACCGGGGTCAGACCTAGGACCAATTGGAGAGTTTATGTCTCACAGTTGGTTTGGGAGCATCTGGGGATTCCCCATTTGGAGCATGTGGAGTATTTGTCCTGGGATAGAGAAGTCTGTGCTGACCTCTGCCTTCCACTGTGAAAGGAAAAGCAAAATAAATATGTATGAATAGATTTATGTCTAAATAAAAATATTCTTTGACCCTGACTTGTTTGTTCTAGCATGATGGCATGTTGTTGACAGAGACTACTAAGCATATGCTGCAATAAATAAAGGCATCTAAATAATTATGTAAATGTTTATGTGCAAAAATTCATATGGTTTCTTTTACCTTTAGGGAAGTTTTATAACATTGGGGATGAGACTGGGTATGGAGAGGATCATTGTCAGTTTGTTGATTCCTACCTGGATGGACAGACTGGAGGCTCTCTATCACAATACCACTTACCACTCAAACAAGGTGCAGCCATTTGTACTGTCATACTCTTGACATACTTGACTCAGACTCGTCTGCCAGCTATTATTTTTTCAATGCTAGCTAATTATACAAGTCATTTCTATTGAAATTGGCTGCACTTGCCTTTAAAAAAAACAAAAAACATTGCTATTTTTCTTCAGGTTATTTCCGCTCCATGCGCCAGGAGCCTGTGAAGTTTGGAAAGATTGGTGGTAGCACCCAGATCAACTATGTAGCCTGGTATGAGTGTGGAGTCCCCATTCCTGGGTCATGGTAGGACCCCTGAAGCTCTCGGAGGATGTGCCTGAATGTCCTGGTCCTGGAATGTATACTGTGTGAGAGATGACAATGTATAAATATGTACAGAATGGGGGAAAAAAAGTAAAAGCAAAAAGTTCTATTAAGTGTTATCTGCAGTATCTAATGGCACATATAATGCTTTATACTATTTATATGCAGAACAAATCTATCAGCCATTTACAGAAACAGCAGAGTTTATGAAAGTATGGGGTAGCAGGCTCCCTAAATGTTTAAAACGTGTATATTATTTGTGAGACTGGCAATTTCCTGGCAGTTGGCAAAATAGACAGCATAAGCTGAAAAAGGAAATTGGTCATATTGTGCAGCTGTTTAATAGACACACTAAAATATAAACCTCTGAGATGAAGATCTATGCTTTTGATCTAACAGAAATGCATTTCACCAGCATGAAGTTTATAGTTTCAAGAAGTTTTTGTGCAAGTTTTTGCACAAACTACATCATTTGGCTAATATATACTGTATGTGTATATGTGGGAAAAAAATGATCCAAACCCTCATTCTTATTTTGTAGTTTCTGAGGTTAATTATTGCAGGGTGTTAAGGATAATGAATGTTGATTTTTCTGATCAGCTGTTGGAGATGTAACAAGACAAGTGATTGCAATGTTAATGCTATTTAAAAAGTTTTTTTTTTAATGCTACAAAAAGTATTATGTTTAGTGCAGAATATTTTTTTTTTATATGAAGGTGCACAAAAAATAAATGTTTTTCTCTATGTCTTTAAACCAGTTGCATTAATTACAAAAAGTCATTGCAAAAGGTCAAAGGCTGGTATCCATTTAAGAGATTTTCACAGTATACACAATCAAAGAAATGATGCCAAAAACGTGTAGAACGTGTCCATCGCTATTTCACTCTCCAAAACACTGAAGAAAAAAACATTAGATTTTTAGTTTTAAAGTCTTTATTCACCTCCAGAAAACAAATGTTACAGTTTATACAGAATGACTTGGGCCACTGCAGAGGGCCAGTCAGTTATTAGTAAAAACCAGGAGAGAGGGAATGATGAAAAGGAGAGAATGAGGGGGAGAAGAAAAAAGTGAATTAAACAATGTAATTTCCATCAGCTGTGATTATATCTAGTGTTTCAACAGAAAGCTGACGCATGATTTAACACACGATAACACCAACGAGTAGACAAGTGTTAAAATAAAACTCATACTCACGCCAAAACACAACAAAACACACATGCACATGTTGTTCTCACTCCAATAAGACTCACACACACAGCTCTCAACTCCTACACCGTTTGGTCTCATCTGTGCAACCACTCACAGCTTCAATTTCTCTCATTCACTCACACATCTTCACACACATAACGTTAACGCGGGTCGTCAGGGTCTGATCCGTTCTGCTCTAGTGCTACAGTTGGATTTTACCGGTAGCCGGGGCCAGGCTGGGTGTAGCCCTGGCCGTAAGTGGGGCGGTTGCGGGCATAGGGATTGGAACCGCCTGGGGGAGGGGTCACACCTGGGGGCGGGGTATACCCAGGACGAGACTGATACCCTGGGGCCTGCTGAGAGGCGGGTGGCAGGCTGTAGTTGGCTGGCTGCTGGGAGGCCTGGGAGGTGTAGGGCTGAGCGGGAAACTGAGGTGGTGGGTACTGGCCTGCACCCTGGGGCAGGGGCTGGGGAGGTGGCGGGGCCTGTGCCTGGGCACTAAATCCAGGGGCGGAGCCAGGAGCAGCAGCCTGAGATGTAGGGGTGGGGTAATTCTGGAACTGTTGCTGAGGTGGAGGGGCTTGAGGGCCACCTGGCTGAGTAGAATAACCTGCTGAGGATGAGGAAAAACAGAAACAAATAAATATATGTAACCATAAACCTCACATCACTGAAATTAATAAGCCACTTACAATGAATTACAACATGTAAAGAACTTTACCAGGATACTGCAATGTATACTGCTGCTGAGGAGCGGCAGGCTGCTGGGGAGGATATCCACCTGGAGCTTGATACTGCTGATACATCTGACCTAGGAACCAGACAGACCAAAGTGTTTCACACACTGTTGCATCAGACTGATGGGAGTTTTAATGAAGCAGCAATGAACTCAATATGCCATTATTATTATTCTGCTTCCTCATCAAACTAAAATCAAAACAAAAACATGTGTGCAGCAGTGAGTGAGTGTGTCCTGTTGTGTTGACCAGATGGTCAGGACACAGGAGTAAAAACAGTTACCTCTTTCCAACAAACGTCCTGTTAGCAGGGTCAGACACGCATCGTAAACAACACACAATCATGTCCACACAAATCCCCCCACACACATGAAACTGACCATGTGGAACAGAACAATTTTTTTAAGATAAGTCATAGCGGCCCCATGGCCTGTTTGTGTGTGCAGCACTAAGTAACAAATGTGAAATGTGCGTGTGTGTGTGTTTTAGTTTTAAAATATGGCAGATTACTGGATTGATATTAATAAAATAGTGAACAGTACCAAAGGTCTAAGAATTATGACTCTGTGAAAGCATGAGTAACACAACAGTTTCCTTACTTGGACTAAACCGACATGGGAGCTCTGTGGAAACCAAACAGAACCAAATCCAACATGACAGAGGAAAACATGACGCTCCTCACCAGCTCTTATTCAGCTGACTCGGTTTTGTTTTTTAAGTATTTTCTGAGCGCCTGTGACCCCCCTCTTTACTGAGAAATGAAATAACTATAAAAGCATGCGAGTTTCAGTCTGATTCTATATGCACCGGGGATTTCCTAAAGCATGTCTGCAGTGTTTCTAACCTCATTTTCTTTCATTCTTCGCTCTGAAGACTAGACACAGACGTGCTTGTGTGTGGATAAACCGGTGCAGGTGTGACATTATGTTGCCAAACATCAGGATATCACTAACTGAAATATACAGAGTATTTATTCGGTTTAAAAACTCAAACCTTCCCAGACTTTCTCTTTCTGCCCTTTACTTCGAAAATTCCTTTAGGAGCGTTTTCCACACTTGGTTTGAACGCTCGCGTCCGCACACAGGACTGAACTTTGATTTGTTATTACTGCAGGTTTCTATCTAAACATACACATTCCTTCCAAACCATGGACGAATTATACATCACTTCTGTTTACGTGAAACCTTCGTGGAAACAGGGCAGAGTTTGTTTATTGTCCTACTAATGTTTGTTTACATGCATTATTTGCTTAATTTCTGTTTGTCTATTTTCCCTTGCCACTGATCAGTGGTCCAGATGTAGCCTCTATGCTGAGGGTACTCACAAATAAAATTCAGTTTTTTGGGTCCGACTCAAAAGCATCATCAGAGTCCTTATTCTAATGTGTGCGTGCGTGTGTGTGTGTGTGTGTGTGTGTGGTGTTGGTGGGGGTGTATTTACCATCCATTGTGGTGGCAGGAGACTGCTGTACCCCTGCGTAAGGTGGGGCACCCTGAGGAGCCCCAGCAGGAGGATGAGCTGCAGAGGAGGATGAGTTAATACTGTCAGGAGTACCAGAACGCTCTTCCACTGCAGCTACTGCTGGGACTGGGACTGGGACTGAGAGAGAGAGAGAGAGAGAGTCAGGTTTTGCTCTAGTTGTCTAACCGTAAAAACTACTGCAGCTTTAGCAGGTTTCTCTGGTGGGGCCTGTCAATCTCGGACGTTTTATGTAAATTATTTATTCGGGCGGCAGCTCACTGGATCGGCGAGTGCTAGCTACAAAGCTAGAGACATTAACTCAGAAATGAGAGTTTGTTTTGCTCCATCCTCTCTCGTAGGAGCTGCGAACTCATGACACGGCTTGTTAAAAACAAATCGGCACCAAAAACTGAGAGGACACATAAGCATGCTTTTATTCTTCCTGAATCCGATTCAAAACATCTGCCTCTTCAGCTGAGTGTATGGCATGATTCAACATACGAAGCGCCACTGCAAAACAAAACAAGACGACGTCCAACTGCCTTGTTCAGTCATAAGCTAAGCATTAATAGTTAATTGCCAAAATATCTGTTGTGCAGTCATGTCGGTCACTTTTCTGTACTTATTTTCTGTCTCACATGGAATTTACAGTGTGCATGTAGAGTCCTAGAGCTGCATAATATTACAACTCAACGTTAAATTGAGAATTGACTTTGCGGCATTATAAGATTAAAGATTTTACTTGCATCATGGGAAACAAATGTAAAGTTAATAGTGCTTTAATGCTACCCTAATAAAGATTTCATCATTTGAAGCAGTCTTTTTTGTTCCACAGAAGAGTTTCTCACTTTTAGATAGATAGATAGATAGATAGATAGATGGGTGAGTAAAAAAAAATCTATTAAAACATCTGTTGGCTTGCACTGTCTTATCGATGCTTTTCATTCAAGACTCCCCAAATCACTGCTGTGCAGCTGTGAACGCATTTCATCAGTTCATTTGTAACTGCAGTGCGAGCAAAAACGGATCACTTGTGATTTGCACGAAAGAAGAGCAACATGCAGTAATTTATTTATTTATTTTTTAATGGTCTGAGGGTGTACCGTTAGGATATCTGCAAACAAAATTTGGACTGATACTCTAAGGAAGGCGAAAGTTTCTAAAAGAGAATCATTACTGGTGTCAAGACATGGACTCATCAGTACAAAACCTGAGAGTAAACAGCTGAGTATAGAATGGAAACATTCTCAATCGCCAACCAAGAAAAAGTTAAAAAGTCAGCCATCGGCTGGAAAATTGATGTTTACAGTTTCCTAGGATTCTCACGGGCCAGTACTGGAACATTATCAGGGAAAAAGGTTCAACAATTGACAGTGCTCGTTACAGTGAGATGCTTATTGAAGAGCTGAAGCCTAAACTTGGGATTAAAAGCAGAGGACTGTTATATCCAAGAGCGATGTGATCTAGCATGACAATGTACGTCTGGACACACTGGCGAAACTCTGCAAAACTTAGCTTTGCGGTGTTAAAGCATCCTCCCTATAGTCCTAAACTTGCTCCATCGGACTTTCACCTGTTTGGTCCCCTAAAAGCAGCCCTACGAGGACGAAGATTCGCTTCTGATGAAGGGAAGACAGCGGTGCATTCTTGGCTCGCAACTCAAACTAAACCATTTTAAGAAGGGGCTATAAAAGCTTGTTGACAGATGGACAAGCTTTAGAAAAAGTTTACTTTTCTAAAAGTAAATTTGTGTACCTGGAGCAGCCTCTTCAGACAGTCCAAACGCTGAGATGACGTTCTTGCTGACCTCTTCTTGGTTCTTCAGAGGGTCAAAGGCAGACATGCTAGCAGCACTGACCGGAGGAGCCTGCTTCGCTGCTGTGTCTACAGTTTCCACACATTCTGGACGACAAGCACAAGCGATTAATTTTAAGTATTAGTAACAGCTTTGATTATGGTTAGCACTTGACAAGAGTGAAATAAAATAAGACGAAAATAAAGCATGTGCAGTATGAAACTTCAAAATAACACAGGGACAGCGAATGTAACTAGCTTCAAAACTATTCTTACACAAAGCATTATAGTACCAGTCAAATGTTTGGACACACCTTCTAACTCCATGATCGTTCCTGATTTTAAATTGTTTCTACAATGTAAAACAATGCTGAATGTATCAAAAATATGCAATAATCTCCCTTGAACAGTTGATATTGAGATGTATCTGCTTCTTATGCTCAGTAAAGTCTCATTAATCAACATGACCAAAGTTTTGGTCTTGCTTTCCTGGGAGGGTCTTCATGAGAGCCAGTTTCATCATGGTGCTTGCTGGGATAAACAGGTCGATTGGCAAGTGACCAGAATTTGCTGGTTTTCAGTTTGGTTGACCGGTGATCGGCTGTTCAGCCTCAGATACAACTGATTCTGCACTGAGCACAGAAGTTTCCAAGTAGAGCAACAGAAACACATTTTTATGCCATTACATTATCAAAAAGTGTGCACGTTTAAAAGCCACGAATCTGCCTTATTCTCCAAACTCTGAGTGATTTAGTCTCAAACCCACTGATTACTCACACTTATACAGGTCTCAAAACATGGCGAGCACAATTTAATAGAAAATTGTGTGAGAAGACACACGCACCCGCTCAATCCGCAAGCTCACTTTTGGGTTTTGAGACTTTGGAGGCGTTAAAGGCTTTAGAGGAGCTTAGGCATTGCCGTTTCTTTATAATCATACAGTAAACTGTGTATGTTTACACACTGTGTTACTGTGTTTACACATTTTCATCCCATGTGGTAGGAATGAATTATTTGCCAAATTTGAATTATTATTAGAAATAATGACACAGGATGACAGACACATACTGCTCAGTTAAATGTTAAATTGTTGTATTTTAAGTTATTTTGTATTGTATAAATGCTGTGCTTGGTGTGAAATTCAAGATTCAAAGAACTTTATTAATCCCAGAGGGAAATTGCTTAAAGTGAAATTGTTTAAGTGATAAAACAAATGTTATAAGGAACATACTACATTTAATTAATCATTTCACTTTTTTAAATGTTTAAAACTGTAATAAAATTGGGTGACAATGTGGAAAACAGGCCATTTATAAAATCGCAATACTTAGAGAATTGCAATTTTAATCGTATCGGCAACCAAGAATCGTGATAATATTGTATCGGGGGTGACTGGTGATTCCCACGCCTATTAATTACTCAAATCTGTGTGTTTTATTTCATAATTTGGAAATCTCCAGTATTGTTCTAGAATGTAGAAAAATACATCTAAACTTTTGACTGGTAGTGAAGTAGTCAATGTGCTGCTTTGTTGCTTTTTGTTATTCAGTGTCTATAACAGTGGTTCTCAACCTTTTTTTGCAGTGGGCCGCACTATGTCCAAGTTCAAGTCTCACGGGCCGCATATTATTTACA
>JAQMYL010000035.1:9006304-9020151 GCA_030014365.1 Clarias pachynema
ACACTTGATGCCACTTTATAATAGAGGGCTTTACCAGACATTTTTGAGGGAAAAAATAAACTAATCAACAAAAGATTTATTTATGTTGAGTCTCTCAATCCATAATAAATATTTACTAGGACGATACAAGTATGCTAATAGGAGAACAATGGGCTTTAGGTATTAAATCCATTATTTATTTATTTATTTTTTAAATTATAAAATATTAATTAATTAATTACAAAATTGTAATTGTAAAATTGTTTGTTTTCAAAATTATTCTTAAGATTACATATATTGTTATGTTAATTAATTACTTAATTAAAAGCTTTCAGCATTTTTTATTAATTAATTACTTAATTAATTACTTAATTAATTAATGTGTATACACACATTATACTATATATTGTGTGTAATTATGAAATAAACCTACTATATAGATTATGTCCAGCAATCATACTGTGAACAGCACACACAGTTAAACATCCCTGAAACATTTAAATGACATTCTTACACACATCCTGTCATGCCTGCCTGACCATTTCATGTCTGTGATATAATCTCAGTTATTTCTCCTGGATGTGCTGTTAATGTATGTGTTATGGGATTAGATTATAATTTTTTGACCTAAATAAAACATCCACAAACAACATCCTTTATTTTATTTTATTTTTTTTACTTTCTGTGGCCTATTTTCTTTCAGCTCAGACCTGAGGTATTTGCTTACAGTATATACACACAGATTTAATCAGGTGCCCCACTTTTCTCAGAGCACGTTCCAGTAGGCTGGGCAGTTTTTAAATTTATCTTAGCAATGTCACAGAGTTTGGCGGTGCTGCTGATGGACAATTACAGGGAAAACGTGACCCTCCCTCTCTGACTTTAACTCACATGCCAGTCTTAAATACATACCTACACACTCACTCGAATGACACATCTGCAATGCAAATCTGAAAGTGACAGTCAAATCCTCACAATTCTACAGAGAAAGTGTACAAATTGACAAACCCATACTAACATACCCAAAGCAAATATGTTACTCATATAATTGGATAATTTGATTACAGTGACAACAATTGGATCAGATATTTTAAGAGAAACCAGGCACTGTGGAACACCTGGCCAACCCAGTGAGAAACCAAACCTGATGTTTTGTAATTTTTTACCAATGCAAATGAACAATATGTTCGATTAGAGTTGATGTCATATTTGTGAAGTTTTTAGAAAAGCTTAAATTTTTGTTTTTTATATATAAACTTGAGTGGTATTGTGACATTTGTTGAATAATCACTGTGTGATCACACATGTATTGAAGCTTTCTGCATTTTTGGAAGGAGTCTCCAGTATCAGTGTAATAATGACCACAGGTAAAACTGGAACTTTAAGTTTCCCATGGTACAGGGCTTTCAGGTTTCATGTTAACAATATGTTTTTATTTTATTTTATTTGTCTTAATATCTTTGAAAAAGAAACAAAATGAACTTAATTCCTATTTATGGATGATGTAACTAAATGATAACAGTGATAACTTGTTTTACAGATGCTCCACCATATTAAACATGATGTAAGTGGACGAAAAAGTATGACATGTTCTTCTTTAATTGATACTTAATCATAACCATTGGCCTATTGCTTTGATATAATAGGAATATAGCTGTTGTCTGATGTGGTGGTAAAAGCACATATCACAATTAATGGAATGCAGGTTTTCTGACCCTGGTACTCATGCCAGTGTGTGGTTCCCAGTAAAATATTCTTCCACTGTTGAACAACTGCTTGAACAATGGATTGTGTGTCACCCTGACCCTTATACTCAAAGTCTTCTTAAACATGGCCTCTGCCCCAGAAGAGATGGAGCTCTCATCTACCCTTTATTCACCCCCTCTATTGGAATCTGACACAGAACATCAGCCAAAATACAAAGCTTGTAAAATTAACACCTCATGGCAGGTTAAGAGAAAACACACATCCACACAATAGGCTCACTAGGATACAGCTGGCCCCTGGAATAAAAAAACCCAATATTTACAAATCTATCATGTATCATCCCTCTATTCTTCTTCTGGTCTCAGACACACTGTCCATTTCTTTGCATTCCGTTTCTACTCTCACACTCTCTTCTTGTCTACACAGATCAGTAGACTAACAAAGAGACATCTAAATCATCAGTGAAAGGCATGGCATTTTGTGACTACAGGACAAAAATGTCAAGAGAGTGGAGAAGGGGGAAAAAAGAGGGGGGGAAGAGAGAGAAGAATAGAAATAGCTCAAAGATGGACTTAATCAATGCTTGGAAAGAATATTCCGTCTCTGCATTCTTAAAAGTCTGGGATTTATACTATTAACAGATGTGTAAGACTGAAAGTTTGTTTAATTCTGTTTTTGTATTCACTAATAACTCTATGGAACCAGCCATTACACTGGAAGCTCTGTTTTATTTTCTGCCTACATCAATTTCACTGTTTGATTAGGTCTTATTATGCATCTCTGTCCTGGCCAATAAACTAAAGATTCTGTCCAATGAGCTCAGCACACTAGGCATAGTGTTCCTAAAAAGCAAATGGAAACAAAACAGGTAAAGAGCAATTCTCCAGTTTTGAGGAGCGTAATTGTGGCCTAATTGAACCGGGACCAGCGTCATTACCTGTTGATGGGTATGAATCAAGGTTTGATGAATAATGATTTAATAAATAACCACTTCAAATTATGCTGATTTTAAAAAATTCCTTGATTTTTCTGATGCATGATGGATTTTTAATCCTCGGATTCAGATGTCACAGAGTACTACATTTCTGAGTCAGGCCTGTTAAGCGTCCAGTAGCTGCAACAGAGCACACATTCTGTCCAGTCATCCGCTTACTCAGCTTACAGCATTTTCACGGCACACTGATAATAAGAGTGAGAATCCCAGAAGGAACCTCTTAGCCTGTGCATGGTGGGCATGTGTTGCCTACTGTAGGTTCTAAAGCAAAACCTTGAAATGTTAAACCTGTATCAATACACTACTGTATATGTACGTTGTAGTTTCCCACCTGTTTATACAATCTCCACCTGTACTGTATATACAATCATCATGTAGATGTACTTAGAAACAGTATATTCGTATTGTTTTAAACTAATTTTAGCTAATTATTGCACCTTAAATTATAAAGAGCGTATCATCGTTGTTTTTATTTTTTAATTTTTTAAACATTACCCTTTTCTTATTGTGATTATTGACTTTTAACCTGGTCTTAATATTCTTACTTGCCTTGTTGCACATTTTTTGTATAATCTATGTACTGGCTACTCTATCTGTATCTATAGATATCTACTAGTTTGTGCATGCTTCTGTTTTTATGTTGAGTAGTGGATATTTTAATTTGATATAAACAGGCACTATATCTATCATGCATGTATTTTGTATGTTGATATATTAAACCGATATTGCAACAAAAAAATCATAAGCCAGATTTTTTGTCTGATGCAATCCCAGGAGGACAGCTATTTGATCTCTGCTCTTTTAACAGCAATGAAAAAACTGATATTAAACCAGCACTTCCACAGTGCCAGCTTCCTCTTAAACCAATACTCCTCTTTTTTTCAGCCCTAGCACAAGGAGTGTGTTCTTGTGTTGGAGGATAAATAACGTCTGTCCCAAGCTTATGGATATTTCCTAACCATCTCCTCTTGGCTAGAGATTCTAAACACACACGTGTTTGTCATTACCCACTGAAAATGTCTTTATCTATTAGATGAGACGCACTAGCATACTAGACATGCCCTGGAAGTGAATCTTGAGCCACTTCCGGAGACAGTATGAATGCTCCAAATGGGCTCATTATTACATTCACCTATGTGGTCAAATATATTGAATTCACTCTGATGACTGAATCTGATGAATGTTAAATGTTGCTTGATAGATGATATAAAATTAATAATCTTTAGAACTGAACTGTAGCCAGTGCACTTTATTTTTATGCACATCTTAGACAGATCGTTGTGTCTCTGTGGATCGGTACTATGGACTGTCATGTTCTTGCTAATGCAACACATCTGTCAACATTAATGTGTCTGTTTTTTTAATTGCATTATTTTACTAACTCACAGCTAAATTTTATAATTAGCATGGATAGATAATATTCACATACATTCATTAAACATTAAATATTCTCTTTAACATTAAAATAAACATTTCATAAGACAATGCCTATGACATAAATGATTAGCGTTGAATCGGCTGGGCGTGAAAGAAAACAGTAAGGTTTTAAAAAAGTGCTAATTTTGCTATGAACCACAGCCACATATAGTACATTAGCAATAAAGGTTCAGTGTGCAGTATTTTAATGACATATTATACATCAAGATAGGAATTAAGGCTGGTGTACTTCCTGCAATAATCCAATGCATCGATAATACCCGTTTTATCCCTTGTATTAACAAAATATTCAATCTTAATTTATTATTTACAAAATGAACTGATCATCTCATGCGCACACACACAATTCAATTATTATAACAACAATTGAGCTTCTAATTATAGAAGAATGTTCATGGAGAGAAAATAAAACAAAAAACAGGTGAGACAGTGTGGAAGATAATAGAACTTACCTTCACCTTTCAGTGTTCAGATGTATAAGGGATGATATCGTGGATCTGTGCAATCCTGCACACAAATTCCCACACTCCCCCCTCACCAGCTGAATAGATGGATGACTTGACTAAAACAAGCAGCACCCTACACACACTCACCTTATATCTCTAGTCAGGACAGGAGGGGAGGAGAAAAAGAGGGAGAGAATGGGGGGGGGGGTGGAGGTGGAGAGAGAGAGAGAGACTGACAGCATGGGTATGGGTATGTCACAGGCTTGTCTTATTCAGTCTAAATCTTAAACACTGTGGTTTGCTTGTCTTTCCAAAAATCGCTGTGTGGGTAGCATCACCGTCATTACTTCTCACAATGATGTCATGACACTTTGAGTTTAATGGATCTTGGACTGGCCTTTTCCCCCCCCTTAATGAACACAAAATATCATCTGTTAGTTTTGGGATTTGGATTAATTGCTTGAATTATCATTTCTTTTTCTTTTTTTCACATCAGGATCTGAGGGGTTGAATGATTTGAATGAAGGATCCATTCATTCTTGATTCAAATCAAGATTCAAGCTGTATTTATAGTGTGTAAAATCTTTATTATTTAATATTATTGGCTAATTCTATCTACATAACCAGAGCACTATGTAGATCAACCCACTGAAAAGACATGACCTTATAAAACTTCATTCTGAGCCGGTTGTAGGTTTAATCAAACCAAATAGATTAACCCTTGTGGTTTGGTCGATTAAAGAAATCAGTTAAACGTCTTGCTTAAATCCTTTTGACCCCCTATCCAAAGTGATCAGTGGGTTATCAGTATTTTACGTCTTTATTGCCAGGTGGAAAGAACCTGAGTGGTGCTGTAGATAAAATGTGTTTGACCTGGAACTCTCCAGACAGGTCAACAGTTAAAGCTAGAACCCCCTGCCGCGAAGACAGACCACAGCATTGTGTTGACGAGGCAATGCATCAGGTGAGCGGAGATTTCCATGCATTTTCGAACAGGAGGAAATTTGTGATGCTCGCTTATGTTCGGCACAGTTTGAGGGAGAAGATTAGTGTTTCTCGTTAAGTGCTGAGTAGGTGGAAGATTCTACTTCGATACATGCCAGTGTTGTATGAATGAACATTCAGAGACAGTGACAGACGGAGACAGGGTGGAGGCCCCACTGAAAGAATGTGCCATTCTGGCTTTCCAGGTAGGAATTTCTGCTGCCCATTTCTCTAAATTTATTCATTGATTCAACCAATCATTTGTATCCAAGACACACATGCACCCTAGATATTAATGTCCATTCCAGTAGACAGAAGTCTCTCCGAAACCTGTTATGAGTACAAAGAAAGTTATTGAACTCCAGTGCATTCGGTACAAATAACTAAAAAAAAAAATTATATAATTGGATCTCATGAGTTAAAAAAAAAAAAAAAAAGAAAGAAAGCATGATGGTCAAAACACTTCCCCAGAGCAGGGATGATGTCCAGCAGGAGGCAGAACCTTCCCCCAATAATGCACACACACTTCCCATACTGCCTTGCACACATGCACATTCTCACACACTCGCACACACCAAACTCAATTAGCCGTGAGTGCGTTTACCTACCAAACACACTTTCCTCGGCATCTGTTTCTTTGTTTGAGCATAAGGTAGAGAAACAGAGGGTTTGGACAAGAAGGAGAGAAAGTTAAGGAAGGAATGAGAAAAGCGCCAAAAAGTCTTCATTTTCCAAATTTCCATTATCTGTGGGGAGGAAAAATGAAAGCACCTGGGTTCTGGGGGAAAAAATGTAACGCACACAAACATTATTATAAGAATTCCAAATAAGAAGATATACTTTTTTATACAACAGTGATGTTGAGTTCATAAATTGGTAATCGATTGAATTTAAGTGATGTCAGGAATTTGTCTACAACATTAAACGTCACTAAAAATGCTTTAAAAAGTGTGTCATACATGAACAACTTGTAAATATCAGCGAATAAGAGGAATAAGCCACTTTGGGACAATCGGTTATAGGAAAATCATCATTTTTGGTGTAGGAACAGAAACTCTGCTTCACTCAGTTGATGATTATTTTTGTATATATTCTTATAACTATACCTTGTCTTTTATTCCTTACATAGAATTCTTTAAGGTTAACTTGTTAAGGTTCTTTAAGTAGAACTTGCATAATAAAAATTCTTAGCTTTTAAATAATTCTACTGTATGCGTTACCCTTTTACCTCATTATAACCTTTAAGGGTTCTCGCAGTCAGACAACCGGTTATCTAAGATCGTGTACTCTACATTCCATTCTACGGCCTTGCTTAGCAATTGTACATCAGATTAATGTACTTTATAACGCCGTATACGCAGGCATAGTGCTAAAGTAGGTGGCCGATGTCCGTACGTAAACATTTGACCAGTTTATGGTTGGTTATGTCAAACTGGCCAGGGTTAGTCTGGTTGCCGGGGGGTGCACGAGTTCAGGGACTGCATGTTCAATAGTGGCTATAAAGTTCTGCACAGGCCAATTTTCTCACAGCTGCAGGTCACCTCTCCTATACAGCAGCCTGGGAACACACTGAGCACACAATCTGCCAACCGTCCATCACCATGGGAACCTGTCCTGAGACAGCAAGTGACCTCCGTTGGACTGCAGACCCCACATTAGCTTCTTACTTCATTATACTTCAAATCTTTACCTTTACTCCTCTAACCATCTACAGATGTATTTCCACATGTGCACATGATCATGCACTGGTCATTGAGACATTTATATAAAGCAATTTCTTTGATCCGAAATCACTCAGACGTCTGCGTGTGCGTGCGTGTGTGTGTGTGTGTGGGTGTGTGTGTGTGTGTGTGGTCTGGTCTGGGCCCCCCATGGTTTTAGCCTGTCCTGCTGAGGAGAGCCGACTGGCTACTTCACACATCACCAGTTAAATATACCCCATGATAATCATTTAAACCTTCCGTTCTGGACATTTATGAATCCCAATGGCTGTGTTAAAATGTAGGTTCATTTAATTATTTATTTATTTTTTTATAAATACAGGCAGGTACACTCATAATAGCCCTCACACCTCAAAACCATGTGGTGATTGATTATTGATATTAAACATTTTACATACATATACACACAGGCATACTTTATAGACACCCATATGTGGGCCTTGCTCAAAATAAAATTAAATAAAAAAATTTTTTTTTAAAAGCTGGAAGCACACATTTGTCTAGAATGTCTTTACTGTATATACTGTAGCATTAAAATTTCCCCTTACTGGAATTAAAAGGCCTGAATTGGTCCCAGCAAGACAAAGGCCCTGTGAACAAAGCGAGCTCCATTAAGACATGGCATGCTGAGACTGGAGTGAAAGAACTCCTGCACGGAGCCCTGACCTCAACCCCACTGAACACCTTTGTGATAAACTGAAATTGCCCCACCTCACCAATGCTCTTGTAGTGGAATCGGAAAATCCCCACAGCCATGTTTCAAAATCTAAAGAAAAGCCTTTACAGAATAGAGGAGATTATTATAATACCATGTCAGGTGTCCATACCTTTTTGACCACATAGTTGTTGTTGTTGTTGTTGTTGTTGTTTTTCCCCCTGAACATAGGATAGGTTTGGATAGGATTGCAGTATGTATATGTCAGCATGTGCACGACCTGGCAAAAGATGTCATGCTTCAGAATAAATTATTGACCTGCATCAAGCAAAGAAAACAACTGAGGAGATTGGTTAAAATGACTGGAATTGGTTTAAGAACTGTCTAACATATTAGTGCTGAACTGGTCTGAAAAATCACGAATGACCATGATCAGAGATCACTTGCATCATAAAAACAAATTTGCAGTAGAAACCACAGCCATGTGTAACAGTGAAAGTAAAAGCCTGTCCACATGCACAATGTGATGAGAACTCAAAGGATTCGGACTTTGCTGTGTGACCTTAAGAAAACACCTTGTTAGTGAAGCAAATGGCTTCAGTTTGCTAGAAAGCATAAAGAGCAAAGGATTCCATTTGGAGCCAGGGGGAAAGGTCATGTGTTCAGAATAGTGCAGATTGTCCTTGTTCCAAAAGCAGTGGGTTCATCAGGGTAAGAAGGTGAGTGCATGTACCCATAATGCATAGCGCAAACTGTACAAGCCTCTAGGGGTCCACCAGCTGTGATGCACTGTATAGTATGTTCTGACACCTTTCTATCATATCCAGTGTAAACGTTTTCAGCAGATTTTGATACAGTAGCTCTTCTTTGGGTTTAAATGGGATGTTCTAGCCATTACTTCATGTACAATATTGAACCTTGGGTGCCCATGACCTTGTTACCAGTTCACCGGTTCTCATCCATTGGCCCATTTTTGATAGGTACTAACCACTGTAGACCCAACAGACCTGCTGTCCAGGAGGTGCTCTGACCTAGTTGTTTAGCTATTACACTTTGGCCCTTGTCATATTACCTGGCATCTTAATGTTAGCCCATCAAACCTTACTGACTATAATAATAATAATAATAATAATAATAATAGCATGCAATTAGGCCCAATATTTTATTTGGTTTAATTATGAGCTTGAGTGATAACCTGTCAAAGGAAAAAAATTGTCCAAGGCAAAAGGGGTTCTTGGCAGAAGAGCACTGTATAATTTTTTCTAAGGATGTCAATAATTTTGTCATGCTGTTGAGAAATAATTATTTATGATAATCATAGTTACATGACAATGGAAATACAGTGAAAAAAAACCAAATTTGCATAATGTTTTTATATACGATCATTTGCACCAATTACCAATTCCCTTATAAGCTGCTAATAATTCTGAATCATGCACTAAATGTAGCTGAAGGAATATTGAATTTTTCAAATGCTTTAGAGGTAAAGACTGGCGACAAAACTCAGTTCAATTATTTTTAGGATTGCATTCAGATTAGTCTGTCTCTTTACATGGGTGAGATTTGGGTGTTATTTTCAAACTCTTGATTAAAATGTCACCAGTATCATCATCATCATCATCATCATCATCATCATTTCTGTGCGAAAACTTGTAAATCCCTGTTTTTAATATAACACAGAGACAGACTGTGTGAGCATGGGTGTGTGTGTGTGTGTGTGTATACGGGTGTGTGCAGTGAGTAGTAGTTCGCAATGTAGTGTTACTCTGCTTCTCCTTCGGACACTCATACTCATCACAACCCTGTTATTTTCTTAGTTTATTCACCTGTCATTCATCGGTAGATCATTAAACCTGGGGTTATTGTAGGTTTCCATCAGGGTAACCAGTAAATAAAACCCAGTAATTCTAATGTCTGTAAGCAATTTTTTAAAGCAAATCTCAGAGTGCATACAGTGATAGTAACCTTACAAGTATTTTTTGTGCTGATCTTCCTGATATGTGTCTGTTTTTCTATGTATGTACTGTATGTGTGTGTGCGGTGTGTGGGTGGGATGTGTGCTTAGCTGTAAGGGCTTAGTCCTCACACCCTCATGCCTGTCCATGCACACTACCCACAATCCTCTGTCTCAGTCAACAACTTGTAACATTCCAATGTTGAGGTCTGGAGTAGGAATGATGACATCATAACTTTAAAACTGCCCTGTCGGTCCGGCCATATCAAACACGTGTCATCTCCACGCCTGATGCATTAGAGTGACCTTCATGACTTATCGTGGTTGTATAAATTAGTGAAAATAAACTTTGCCAGCTCACTCATCTGAGACCTTCTTCCTCTCCTACTGCTGTGGTCTTTGCATCCTGTCACCTCTGAGCAAAGTTCTTCATGGTTCCACTGCTCTGTTTAGGCGTTTAAGGTGAGGTGTGTGGGTGTGTTTGCTGCTGCATGGGTGTGTGTGCGTGCATCTGTGTGTACATGTGAAAACCAGTGTTAGTGCTTCTCCAGACAAAGGACAAGTACATAAACCATAACAGTGAAATTTAACACAGAAATAGAGGAAGGTGACTTGCATAACCATGTTAGAAACAACACACACGTCTTAATCTTGTACATGTGTGTGGGCTCTCGTCTTCCTATGGCGTGCATGTCACGGTTGTCAGAAAACCATGCACATGGCCGTCAAGCACCATTTGGGCTAGACAGATGAAGCTCTCTCCATTCCCTTCCAATACACAGCGACATATGCACACACAAACCCACACGTCAACACAATGGGCGAGATAAAATAATTGAGCCGTTATGGTTCCCGAAGGGGAAACATGGTTTTAAGCAGGTGATATTATGAGGACATGAAATACACAGCAGTGTATTAATATTCATGTTGTGAATAACCAAAATGTATAACAGCTTATCATTAATGTTCTTCTTTTATTTGCATACAAACACTTACAAATTAAAATACAGATATAATTTACTTCTCATATTTTACACACACTTATGCATTGATAGTTTAATAGTTACTTAGTTAAAATGATATTTGTTTAAAATTGTACTAGTTAAAATTACTGTACACTACAAGTCAAAAGTTTGAACACACCGTCTAACTCCATGGTCGTTCCTGATTTTTATTTCTTTCTACATTGCAAAACAATACTGAAGGCGTCTAAAATATACAATAATCTCCTTTGAATAGTTGATATTGAGATGTATCTGCTGCTTATGCTCTATAAAGCCTTCGTAACGGCTCTAATCTGAGGTGCTGTTTGTTAAGTGGTGATTTGTGAGACTGGTAACTCTAAATTAACTTTCCTCTGCAGCAAAGGGAAGGTTTTGGTCTTGATTTCCTGGGATGGTCTTCATGAGAGTTTTATCATGGTGCTTGATGGGTTTTGAAAATGCACTTGACAATACTGTTCTTGCAAATCTTTATTCGTCACATATACAATACTGCACAGTAAATTATTCATTGCATTTTCTTAGTTTCTTACTTTATTCTTCTCATTTTCTACAGCCTGCCTGTAGAGCAGACAGGGTTAAGGGCCTTGCTCAGGGTTCCAACAGCAGCAAACTGGTGGAGCTGGGTCTCGAACCGCCGACCTTCTGATCAGTAACCCAGAGTCTTAACACACAAAGCCACCACTGCCCAAACATATGTCCAAACTTCTTTCTGTTGTTGTTACTTAACTGCCTAAAGTCATATGCGTTATTTCATAGTTTTGAAAAAATACGCTATTGTTCTAGAATGTAGAAAAAAAAATCCAAACTTGTGTCCAAACTTTTGATTGGCACTGTATGTTTTTTTTTTTTTTTTTTTTACTGTATCTTAATTTTCTTCAAAAGATAGTAGTTTAATGTTTTTAATAAAAGTACCTGAATACCAGATTTTGAGCCAGCCATAACTATCTCTATCAATTACTATAACGTCCAATCCCACGAGATCATCACAGAACACTCGCGCGCGCACAAACTAACATACTATGGGCAATTTGGAAATGCCAATTAACCTAAGCTGCATGTCTCTGGTCGGTGGGAGAAAACCAGAATATCTGGATGAAACCCACTCACAGGGAGAACATGCAAACTCCAAACACACAGACCTGAGGAGGGAATTCAAACCTTGACTCTGGAAGTGAGAGGCCGCATGGCTAACCACTATTGCATTGTGTCACAGATAACCGTAATGGAGAGCTATATAACAAAATATATATATTAAAAAAAACAATACAATAAAATGATGTATAAATAAGATAGAATTGTGATAGATTTATATATTATATATTACCGAACTACTGTTGTATTATTTGCATGAACTCTTTTCCTGCTTCCTTATACCATATTAATAGTGTCAATTGCTGTTGAAGTGTCTTGCCAGTAAATGGGAAAAAGATTTATTCCTATAGAACAAAAACACTTGAGGTAATGAGTAACCTTCTCCTCAGCCTACTCATAGTTTCTCAGATGACATACAGCTTATAAAATGATAAATATATTGCTGATACCTATTTCCGCTACCCTACCAGTAGTTTAGAGTTTACAACCCATATTCTTGTCTATTTATTGTCTTGTGTATTTATTGTCGTGCATCTGCCTCACACTGTTGTAAATTAGCATTTTATGTAGTCTTGTATATTGTTACATGTTGTACCATGGTCCTGCAATTCGGGAGTGATCGGTGATAAAATTGTAAGGTGTCTGACTTTAGTGGCTGTGTGCTGTAAATAGATTTGCGAGGGCGTTCAAGTAAAACCGGCACTTTTGATTGTGCAGAATGCAGTCATGAAAGTAAAAATATATCTCAATATAATCTCCTGCTATATGAACTTATCCCAACAATTCACTAGTGCTTGGATACCATCAAGGTAGAAACTTTTCTCAGTACGCCATCTATCTATATATAGAAAACATGAATTCTGTTTGGCCTGCCGCCGGTGAATGGTGTAGCGGGCGTCAACTACAGTGTCATCAAAAGGCAGTGCCATCAAAAGTAACAGCAGACGGCGTCATCATCACTTTTTATCCCATGCTGAATATATCTGTCGAAACATTGGAGCAGTGGGCAGACTCTATTCTCAGGGATTGCTTGGATGCAGGCATTAAGACCCACAAGTGGGTGGAGCCGCAGGTACCCCCTAGTATGCCAAAATCAAATGCAATAAAGTCTCATTACTGTACTGTGTTTGTCTTAGTACTGCTGAAGTCTTCTGTAATGGTAATCACTTTTATGCCTTCATTCACAAGAAATTCCATCAAGAGTCCCGGTTTGACTTGAACACCCATTGTACATTAGCACAGCCACAAATATAACTCTAGTGAAGAATTCGTGAGTATATACACACTGTAATTTATCAATACATAGCATATACTTTATACTTAATGCTTCTTGAAATATACTATAGAGACAATATGAGATTATATTAACTGCAACCAAACCATAGTGACTGTCTTGACCTGACTACAGGTTAAAATGTTTAAATTTATGCATGATTTTGCTCACATATAAGAAATGCTTTGTTACTGTAATTGATCAAATTTTGTGTACCAGGTTTGAGGATTCTTGAGTTGTTGAAAATGGGTTAAGTTAATCCGTTGCATAAAACATCAATTTTGGTGTACCACAAAGCTCAGGTTTGAGGACCCTTGAGTTGTCGAAAAAGAATTCAGTTAATCCATTGCATAAAAAACTGTGACTGTGAATATCAACTCATTTTTCTGTAGACTTTCATCTAGACTCTAAATTACGAGACATAAACATATAAAAATGTGCAACAGTATTTATCTAAAATATTTTTTTAAAGAGACAACCTGCAGGACAACTACCGTTCTGTTATTGGTTCCATTTCACCTCTCCAGGGGATAACGTAAACAGGAATGCATTTTGCTTTCCATGCTCCAGAACATTCCATAAAGTGTCTAAGTTTAGCTCT
>JAQMYL010000035.1:9032672-9042834 GCA_030014365.1 Clarias pachynema
CACACACACACACACACACACACACACACACACACACACACACACACACACACACACACACACACACACACAGTGTGCAATCAGTGTTCTCAGGAGATTGCATGCAGTATCGCTTGGCACTCCTGGGTTTTTCCTCTTTCCTACTTTGCTGTAGCCTTGAGCAAGTTGAGAGATGCTTGACTGATGAGTTCGTCTCCAGCGATGAATTGCTCCAATATAGTTTTGGAAGCATGGAATGGGTGTATGTGCTTGCGGTTTATAATCAGCTTAAGAAACCCACTTATTATGCAGAGCTACACATAATTTGGTCTAGTTTGCTCTTTAATGGTGTATCTATACAGTACTGTACATCACCAGTATATACTGTACATATATGCTATGTCTCTCATCAAGGGTGCTATATTTATCTGGAGATTTATTTACTCAGGCCAATAAAATCATCTTTGTACAAACCATCAGCTAAACGCATCATCAACATTGTATTGTTATCACTACCCCAATTTTTAAAACATTGTAATATGTAACACAGCATTGTCCTGAACAAAAGACTGTAAGTACATGTGGTGTTTAATTATAGGATGTACATTGTCATTTAGCTTTAATTACTATGATTAGCCATACAGTTTGTGAAGTGAGGCATTGCAGTATCCTAATCACACAATGGCTAATTTCATGCTGCAGTCAGGGAGATCATGAGCTCGCACTGCTCCTCTGTGTCTTACTCCAGAAATGGTGACGTACAGGACAGATGATCAATCTGGTGTAGCTTTCCTGACCTTTAACCCTGCAAAACACCTTTTTTGATGTAATAATTCAAAACATCCTAAAAAATTATAATACATTTAGGAATTCAAAAGCGGTTAAAAGATTGGCACAGTTGCCTCGACACCTCAAGAGCTAGGAGGATGGATCTCAGCTTCAGTGTGTGTTTGAATGTTCTCCCAGTGCTTCCTCCAGGTAGCCTGGTTTTCTCACACAGTCGAAAGACAGAAGTGTGGGCAGATATGTGGTGTTTCAACATTGGTCACAGCATGTGATTGGCCGTGTGAGTGTGTATGTGAGCTTGTGCCCTGCTGTAGGTTGGTAGCTCTTCCAGGATGTCCAGTGCCTATTATCATGAACCACCTGGGAGAGTTCCAGGTTCCCCAAGACCCCACATAAGATAAGCGGTACGGAAAATGAACAAATGTTACAAAGCGCTGACCCTGGAGATTTCAGCCAAAAAATGCTAAATAACCATCTGGCAAAAACAATCTCCAATATAGAATTATTATTGTATCATAATAATGTATTAGAACAAGATAAGATAAGATAAGATAAGATAAGATAAATCTTTATTGTAGTGCCAACAAGGAAATTCACATACAGCAGCAAAAGAGAAGCAGAAGCAATAAATAAATAAATAAATAAGATTACTAATGAGGCTTTTACACTATAGACACAAAATAGACTCTAGACAATAAATAAAGAAACATTACCAGTTTGGGGGATAAGATTAACAATAATGCAAGTACAAGTACATTATTATAGCTAAAACTATGGTCAGAGCTGTAGTTCCAATATACTGTATTATTGAATACCATATTATTTAGTCAATAATAATATTTGATGATTAATATTAATGTATTATTTTAACTACAAAAACTCTAGAAAAGGCACATGGTTATGAGTTTGAGTTTGAGGGATTTTCTCACTCACTCAGTCTCTATACTACCGCTTATTCTTTAAAAGTTCACATGAGGCCTGAAGACTGTCCCAGGGGACTCGGGGGATTAGATGGAGTACACCCTTGACAGGGTGCCAATCCATCGCAGTGCACACAACCACACACATACTCTGCTGGCAAGTGGGAAATTGAAATTAGTCTAATCTGCATGTCTTAGGACTGTGGGAAGGAGAAAACCCGAGCACCTAGAGGAAACCTCTGGGAGAACATGCAACTCCGCAAACACACACAGACCCTGAGGAATTATAAGTGGGTAATCCCTGAGAAATCCTGAGAGTGTAGCTGGTTAAGAATGAAGGCTTTGCAGTTTTGAAACAAAAAAATTAAGACATTAAGTCTGTAATCTTTAAAGCTCAGCGTTGCAAAGTCACACACGTAACTGACTTTGGGATTTTAATACATTTATTATTACCAGTTTATGTCATTTTATTACTTAATACACCAGGAACTCAGTGTAGACCTCCAACACAATTACAAAGAAAGTGTTTTAAAGTAATACATTTTACACTTTTCCATCTGATTCCTGAGCCAATGATAAAAAGTACAATGGCAATAAAATTTACAATTACAGGAAACTCTTTTCATACTTTTAATCATTTCAACATAGCCATGGAAGGTCTAGACAGTTATTGGAGTTATCGGAGATGGCGGCTGGTATGGAGTTTCTTCATTTGTATGTATCTGACAGTCACAGACGACAAGATTCATCCCTGATCTGTCTAAAATTCGTTTAATATTGTCAACATGACAGAAACATGGTACATCTGTAGAGAAGACTACAACCTTCTGTGTTTTCATCCTTGGTATCCATATGTATGTGCTCCCTCCTGCTCCGATCGAACACGATCACTTTTTTTCCCAACAAAGTTCAACAAACTTTAACACCTAAATGCACTCTATTGCTCTATAGTTTTTCTTTCTTTTTCAGACAAGGTCTCACTTCATTAGCATTCTTCATCCTTTGTGATTCATCAATACCAAATTCCAAAAACCATGAGAAGCAATAAGAAATCTTTTTTAAATAACTTCTTTGCTAACGACCTGATGTACTTATGAAAAGTCAAAAAATACAAAGGTTTAAAATATTTCTGTTTTCACACCTACTCTGTTAAAAATACAACACAACTATCATTCGGAGATCCCCGGGTGATGCTGTAGCCTCGGGGCCTGGAGAGAGCTGACTGTCCGAGTTCTCTCAGAGGGGTGGGATGGGAGGCACTCTGCACTCTCACATCAATCGTGGCTCTAAGCCAATCACGTGCATCTGTGAGCTCATCTGAGCAGGAGGAGAGGATACGATGTCCTCCGATCGAGCAATTCGAAAAAGATGCAATAAATTGGCTTCATGTGGCTCGGAGGAAACATGTGATAGTCACTGGCACTCCCTGACTGGTAGTTGTGGCCTTGATGAGGGAGTGCCCCAACGACAGGTGGAAATTGTGTATGACTAAATAAAAAAAATAATTAAAACATAAATAGAGCAAAAAATATTAATTTTGTATGAAATGCACACATTTAATTAAGATATTTCGACTCTTATAAATGAAGCTTAAAATATGAAGCCACCATCTGTTATACATTCATGTTTCTCTTTCTCTCTCTTTTTATAAAATGTTTTTTTTAATTTTTTTTTTACATTTAATTCATCCCATGTGGCACTGGTTCTTTCAATGCACCAACCACCGCTCATTTAGTATTTACACCCATCGGCCATAACATTAAAACATTAAAAGCACAGACATAACATTGACCATCTCCTCATTTGACACCTGTCAAGGAGTAGAAAATATTAGGCAGCAAGCGAACAATCAGTTGATGCAGGAAAAACTGGTAATCATAAGAATCTGAGAGACTTCAACAAGGGCCACATTGTGATGGCTAAAAAGCTGGGTTAGAGCATCTCCAAAACAGCAGGTCTTCTGGGGTGTGCCTGGTATGCAGTGGTTAGTACAGACCAAAAGTATTCCAAGGAAGGACGACTAGAGAGTCATTGTTGTTCCAGGCTCATTAATCTGTAAGGGAAGCAAAGGCTAGCCTGTTTGGGCCAATCCCACAGAAGAGCTACTGTAGCATAATTTGTTGAAAAAGTTATTTCTGGCTATGGAAGCAGCTTGTTGTGTACGGGACTGTGGAACCACAGACGGGTCAGAGAGGCCATGCTGACCCCAGTCCACTGCTGAAAGCTTCTATTCTGGACAAGGAAACATCAGAACTGGATCATAGAGCAATAGAAGACGGTTGGCTGGTTTGAAGGATCGCGTTTTCTTTTCTATCATGTGGATAGCATAGTGTGTGTATGTGTGTGTGTGTGTGTGCATCATACCCTGAGCAACTGATGGCCCCCAGGATACACTATGGGAAGAAGGCATAGTGTATACTATACTGCTGGCAAACACAGTGTGATGCTCTGGGCAATGTTCTGCTGAAAAACCTTGTTCCTGGCATTCATGAAGATTTCAATTTGACATGTAACACCTACCAGAAATTGTTGAAGACCAAGTATTGCCTGATTCAGTGGCCTCTAGCAGGATAACACAATTGAAATCTATCCAAAAGCTTATTTTATTAGACAGCCACTATAAGCACTATTGCGGTACTTAGTCGGGAAGCTATGCTCAAAGTTTTCTGATTGTACTTCCAGTTTTTTTCCACCCTGTGGTGCACTAGTGAGGATGAATGCATTCAGTCAGAGAACCACAAGAGGGGGTCAGAGACTGCAGTGTCATTATGTACAAGGGTTAGTGTATACACACTCTCTCTCTCTCTCTCTCTCCTACACACACACATTGCGTTTGTGTGGACACTTCAGCAGAACTGATAAGATAGCACTTGTGGCTGAAGGACTCTGATTCACTACAGAAGCATGCCAAGGACAGAGAACGAGCGAGCTTGTTTTTCAGGGGAAGAGACAGTAATTGGCTGCGGCAGGGCGTTTGATAAAGAATAGTCCACTAAGCCTGCGCAGCATTTTTTTTTTTCTCTCCCCCCCCCCGTAAATATCAGGCTGACATTTTGTCCTCCAGGCCTGCACACTCAGGACGATTTTCCACCAGTGAACTCTCTTAAAATACATTCTTGCCAAGAAGTAAGACGACTGATTTGTCCAGATGATGCCTCTCTTACAGCCTGCAGTGCTGTATGTCTGACTTATGAGACTAAGGTTATGTTAAAGCTAAATTTTTATAACAACAGGATGCTGAAGAAATGCAGCCTGTTTTCTTCGGACAATATCATCTGAACGGAAATAAGCACGGAGCTCAATTGAGCAGGAAATGACTCATTGTTCATCTCACTGTTGGGATTTCCTCTCATAAACTAATTCCCATTTGGACAATTTTTGGAGTTTAGATTCGGGTGATTTAAGGAAACAATCACTGTCTCGTCAATCACTGTCTACTGTGGAATCACGCCTCCAGGGTTGAGGGTTCGAATCCCACCTTTTATCTGTTTACATGTTCTCCCTGTGCTTGTTGGGTTTCCTTCATACACTCTGGTTTCCTCCCGTTGTCCAAAGACATGCAGAGTAGGCTAACTGGCATTTCCAAAATTCACCATAGGGTGTGAGTGTGAGTGAGTGTGTGTACTCCTATGCCCTGTGATGAATAGGCACCCAGTACAGGGTGTAACCTCGAGTCCCCTGGGATAAGCTCCAGGTCCAGGATAAGTGGTATCGAGAATGAGTGAGTGAGAGTGTCTCAAGTTCTGGCTCTTCTTACTGACCCTTCCACTGATTCATCCCTCTCTCTCTCTCTCTCTCTCTCTCTCACTCTCTCTCTTTCTCTCTCTCTATCTATATCGGTGGTGAATGAAGTACACACACACGCACACGCACAAAGAGTAGAGATACCTGAGGTAAAATATAAATCTAGTAAAAGTCCTCCATTTACATTTTCACTTGAGTAAAAGTGCAAAAGTACTTGCCTTCAAATCTACATAAGTACATGAGAACAAAAATACAAAAAATTAAAAAATCCAAATAATTTTTTAAACAAATATCCAAGATATTAGTCTCTCTCTGTTTGATGAATATTAATCAGTGTTTCATGTGTTTGATGTGTAACAGATATACTGAGCCACTGGGTTGGTTGATTGTTACAGTAAGATCACAGCCTGTGGAAGCTAAAATGCTAGAAATGTTAAAGTCAGTTGGCTAAAGTAGAACTTAATTACACCTGCCAACTGTTTTTGAATCTTCAGCTGCATACAAAACTGGTCAATATAGACATTATATACCCAGGTCCTAGTGTTAACATTGAATGTTTACAGTTTCACTATGTAAGAGCATTCAGCTGAAAAGCTTAGCTAAAAGCTAGCTCGCTAATGGAAACAGTTTCAAGTGGTTACTACTGTAGCTGCAGCCTGCGTTGCTGTTGTTGTGTTGTGTTGTGTTGTGGGGTGTTGTGGTGTAGTAACGCCTCACTGCTCGGGAGGTACCAGTTACTTAGCTAACTATCAGGCAAGGCACAAGATTTAAACCTGGTAATGATTGATTTTTTTTTTTTTTTAAAACATACTCAACGAAAGATACCGCTGCTGCAAGCTAACATTAGGTTATCCATGAAAAAAAATCGACTACTAGTTTTCTAGATTTAACAGCGTATTATGAAGGCAGGGAGAGAAAGCTTTTGAAATTTAATCTAGGTAGATATTAATAGGTGCAACCAACAGGTCAAAGTCAATTAGTCAAAATAAAGTGTGTGCTGTACCCTGATTAGAGTCTTTCCCCCCCCCTCCAAATAAGAAAGGACAGAACAAAGTACAAACTTTTGCTTGAAAAAATAGTGGTGTAAAAGTAAAAAGTAAAAATCTCACATAATGGAAATATGTAAGTAAAGTACAGATGTTTAAAAAAATAACTTAGGTACAGTAACATATTACGTTTTCTTCGTTACTGTCCTTTACTCTCTCTTCTACTTATCCGTCTACCTACCTACAGTGTTTGAAAGTTTCCGAACCCTTTACAATGGTCTATTTTTAGCCCCAAATGTTCTAAATTTCAGTACGTTGATAAAGAGAACCTAATTAAACTGATGAGGCTAAACAAATAATATACCTGGTCATTTACAGTATGTATAAGCAAAATGTGAACCTATCCACTTTATTTTTCCTGATACTTCATAACAACTGAGAAATTTTGAATCCTAAACATTGCTTCAAAGCAGTTTAATGAACACTGTCCGTGTTGGTTACTTCAGTTGTCATAGAAGAACATGCATCTTTTTATTTACGTTTTACTATACAACCACGCTGCTGGTGATATTATTTTTAAGGGTAGCAGGGAAATCCTGGTGTCAAAATAAACATTCTAGTGCAGTAGTGCGGCAGGGTGGCTTAGTGGTTAGCACTGTCGCCTCCAACATCCAGGGTCTGGGTTCAATTCATGGAGTTTACATGTTCTCCCCATGCATGGTGTGTTTCCTATGAGTACTCTGGTTTCCTCCTATAGTCCAAAGACATGCAGGTTAGGTTAATTGGTGTTCCCAAATTGTAGTAATATATGTGTATGCCCTAAAATGGAAAGACTCCTGACCCTCACTACCCTGTATACAGGATAAAGTGGTATAGACGATGATGAGTAAGTGAGTGAGTGAGTGAGTGAGTGAAAGAGGATTTTGAAAAACAAATTCACAATGTACATATCTCAGCAACCAGACATGATATAGTAATAGACCTGGTATCAAAATGGAGCTTATTGAACCAGAAATCTGAAAATAAACATAAGTCAAATCACCCAAAAGGTGACTTAAAACCTGATTCGATGCAAAGGGTCACAACATCTGCAACTAAACATTTCTGGTCAGTCCTGCACCTTTGATCTTTAACAAACTGTAAATGGTCAGCAATGTTCTTTTTGGAAACCAGTGACTTTCTTCTTTGCAACCCTGCCATGCACACCATTATTTCTCAGTGCTTTATTGATGGGGCTTGAGCCTATCCCAGGGCACAAGGCAGGGTACACTTTGCTTCAAAGTTATCCAGGGTTCCTTGGTGACCTCTTGGACTATTATATGCTATTACATTTGCTATTGGAGTGCTCTTTGTTGGGTAAAGACACTCAACACTTTAAATATGGTTTTGTCTGGGTTCCAAATACATACTATCAGGAATTAAATAAAAAAGTCAAACAAAGGGTTCAATTAACACAGTACATACCTGTCTATGTCATCTATCTATCTAGCTGTCTTTCTCTCTGCTTACAGATTTACCTACCTACCTGTCCTGGACAGTTGATATAGAAGGTCTGCACACCCATGTTAAAAAGCAGGTTTTGTGATCTAAAAAAGGAAGGTAAATCATTAGATCTTTTTCCACTTTAATTGTGATATAGACATACAGTACATTGTAAGTGAAAAAAACAAACAAATAAAACATCTTGTGAAAGAAAAGAGAAAGGAAAAAACTCATGATAACATTGTTTCATAAGTGTGTACTCCCCTTTACCATGGATCTTGTGCCTGTGCTCTGAATGAAGCAATCATATTCAAGTTCAACAGTAATTAATATGGAAATATAACAGTGCGTGCCATAAATTCCTCAAAGCAAAGTAGCATGTTGAATTACTGTACATGAGTTGATTAAAAACTTGTCTGAATAAATTAATTTGACTTTTTTTGCATTACAATTTGCGATCTGAATGGGGGGGAAAAGTCCCTACAGCATTTATAATGCTTATACTTTTCAGCACTGCAATTTATTGTGGCTGTGAATTTCAAAAGAAACTAACTAAATAGCTGGTCAAAAATATCATGGATCCTCATTATTTTTCAACCTCACAAATTCATGTTGCCGAAATTCAGGTATTTCAATTCAGGTCAACAAAATTCGAAAAGAAAGAATTCAGGTCTTCATATCTGGGATATCACAGGAAGAGCAATGGATTGCAGATTACTGCTGAACATTAACGTATGCTCCCTTCTCCTTGCTCCCTGTGCAGTCTACCTTGCAGAACTACTTGTCCATCAGAACGCAGAACTTCTAACTAACTGGCTATATTGCTGGCTGGGAAAAAAAACTTATACAGTATATTAAAATGCCCCTTGCCACAGATCCCTCAACATAATCGTTATCTTCCAAGCAAAGCCGTTGCGCTCTTTCATTCAAAGGCAGTAATGATGGTTGTCCTTTCCCCCACGCTCTGTAATGAAAATACAGACACGTTTAGTAACAAGATGAGATTAATTTCCTTAACTTCTGTGGCTAATTTCTGTACATGATATTCCGGAAGCAGTCAAGCAGGCATGGATTAATAAATTGATACCAGAGTACTGCAGATGTCTTTTTGACTCTATGCTCAGCCGGATACAGCAGGTTTTAAAGAATAGAGGACCTTATACTAAATATTAATTGTCATAGAGAAATAGCATTACAAATAACAAATTATTCTTCTTATCTTATTATAAGGATGTCATTAAATCATTAAATTTCACTTATGTCTACCACTGTACTATACTCACTTTTCTTCTTTATTACAATGTTGTTACTGTTACTGTACCTTTGTTTTTAAGCAATATAAATTTAACAAAGTGTCAACAGCATGTTTGTTGTTGCTGCTGTTGAGGAAATTAACCCCGTCTAGTTATTGAACGCGACTATTTTGGTTCTAGAGCTTCCTTCTTGGACAGCAGCCTTTTAGTTCATGACGATGTGGACACTAAGTGTATATTTCCATTGTAAATCAGATGGAAAATCAATATTTCTTCTGACATTACGTTAAATGACTGTTTGTATCTGCTGTATATTCTTTGTTTAAAGACAGTGTTTTCTGACAATTTTAAAACAATTTCTCTAACTAACACCAACTCTTTGAGATATGTCAAAGTTTTCTGACAAGGAAGCGAGTACAGCAATGCAGCTCAACACATTTTGTAGCTGTGTGTAAAACACATTTATGTGCCCATCCATGGAAATCTGTCTGAAAAAATAAATGGATACATTTTTAATAAGTTTGTTGTCTTTTCTGTTTGTTGTTCATGTAAGAATGTAAAGGTTAATGCAAAGATCACGTTACATAGACTAGGTGGACAAAAGTATGGGAACAAGCTAATTCTCACATGCATATGTGCCTGTTGAACACCACTTTCCAGATCTTAGTCTCCTTTTGATGTTGTAATAACCTCCATTCTTCTGGGAAGGCTTTCCTCTAGATTTTAGAGTTTTGCACTTTTTTTAGATTTGTGTTGCATTTATTCATTAATCACTTTGGATAGTTGGCAGCAACATCAGCTTTAAGAATACACATGTGCTTATTTAACTATACAAAAAAAGTTAAAATGGGGATGAGTCCGAGGAAGAGAAAGGAAGGAAGGTGGGAGTAGGCCTGACATAAAGACGTGCAAATTTTAATGTGCTTATTAACGACTAACAGTGGTGTCAAAAGTATTCACATTCATTACTTGAGTAGAAGTATGGATACTAGGGTTTAAAAAGACTTCTTTA
>JAQMYL010000035.1:9066951-9095944 GCA_030014365.1 Clarias pachynema
GGGCCCAACAGTGGCAACTTGGTGGTTGTGGGGTTTGAACCTGTGATCTTCCGAACCGTAGTCCAATGCCTTAACCACCGAGCTACCCCTGACCCCCCTGAACCGTTACTTTCATCAGAAAGTAATGCTGTAATGTAACTGATTACTTTTTAAAGACTGTAATTAGCTACTTTAAAAAGTAACGTACCCCAACACTGATTAGGGATGAGGTTCTTTTGGTTAACAGCTAGCTTTATGTTTTAATAGGTTCTGTTTGGAAAGGCTAAAGCCACTGTTGTGGGGTAGTTTTGTGTAGAAACAAATATCTGTTTAAGGGTTTAAAAGTTCAAGATGGACTTTTTATTTCTGGAGGAATTAAGATTCAAATATTGGCTTGTATAAAAATAAATTTAAAGGAAAAAAAAAACACTAACATTTTTAGTTAAGTTTTTTTTGTCCACTTCTTTTGTCCAAAACTTACCGCACCATAAAAATAGAAGTTTGTACTGTTAAACCCCTTACGATGGCACGGTGGTGTAGTGGTTAGCACTGTCGCCTTGCACCTCCAGGGTCCGGGTTCGATCGGGTTCGGTGAGTGAGTGAACCCCTTACACCTTCTAAGTTTTTCAAAATTTCACTTTGACCCCTTTGAACAGTCAAAGAGGCTTCAAATCCTTTATGAAGTCACACCCTATATAACCTACAAACAGTGACTGAGCTTTAAATAATTGTGTAAAAATATATATTTAATCATAATAAATAATTTATTACATTTTTTGTTACATTTTTTAATTACATTCGATGGAATTTAAAACCTTCTAGCAATAAGCATTTGAATTGTAATTTCCTTACAGCTAATCAGGAACCGTATTAATCCTGAAATGGATTGTGAATTCACAGACGGAGTCGTTTGCCCACTGAAATGACGCGCCAGTGTGTCTGAAAAGGGATCAACACCCCAAGATTGGTCTAGTTCTCGTTTTTGAATGTCAAGTAAAGCAATGCAGTGTTTCAGAGAGGACAGACTGACATCATCGCACGCTTTTCTCCCGAGTCTGGTGCGAGTCTGCATGAGCTGTATATGCGAGTCTCTACGGGAGATGTTAGCTCAGCGTTTGGACGATCGGTTTTGTGAATCGCGCCAGCTGACGGCAGATTATTACTCCGTCGTCCCGTTCGGCTCTCGTACACGCTGAGTATCGCGGGCCGCGTGTACGCCAGAGCACGTGTGCAGCTCAGCAGCTGGACCTGGCAGCGTTCTTATTTTGCCAGTAGGAAGTGGTGTATGTTTTGCGGTGCGCGCGCGTGTGTGTGTTGAGAGTTTGCCTGCTGTCTGTGGTCGGCCTGCGGTGGAGAGCGAAAGAGGGAGAGAAATGTCAGTTTTCAAACAGACAGCTCTCTTAATTCCAGTGCTAGTTTGGCAGCGCCTGTGGGAACTCTGTGTGTGTGTTACCATCTGCCTGCCATGCTGCGTTTTAGCAGTCATGTGTGTGGCACTGTAATTAAAGCCAAACCCACAGCGACTCTTTAATGACACACACTGCTACAGTATTTCATATCACCAACAACACTGTGTCATTGTGGAATTGCTCCTAGTGACATCATCAGTCAATTCATGTCTCTTGTGGCTTATGGCTCATTTAGTCAGCATCAACCATTTCAATCTTGTGCTCTCTCTCTCTCTCTCTCTCTTTCATGGAAGGACATTACATAACAAATATAAATAAAGCTGCTGTCTCACCAATTTGCAATTTTCTCTGCTATTCCTCATGCCGTCGCTGTGTCTCTTGAACACTTGTAGCATGAGTGATGTGTTTATAGATCGAAGTAAGTTTTATGTATCAGTATATCAGGCTATTTATTTTGAAGCAATTTGTTCTACAGGCAAACCTCCAAAACCACCAGACAAGCAATACTAAGCTTCTATGAGGGGCGTTCAGGTCAAACCGGGACTTTTGATGGCGCCGAATAACAGAACAAGTACGAGAGTAATGTGCGTGCATGTAATCAAGGTAGAAAGTTTCCTCCTAATCCCAGAGCCCCAATCAGATCAGACTGTCTGTTTCATGTCTGAAACACTGGCCTACCAGGAACTCCTTTATCGCCCCAAACATGTGGAAATGGCTTGGAGTGAGGTCAGGACTATACGGGGGCGGGGCTGTGGCAATGATTTGCAGCTCCTGAGTTTCTGTAATGTACAAGTGGTGTTCGTGATTGATTGCGTGTACAGTTCACACAGACAGATGCGTCTCTTAGACACGTTGGTGACACGTTATCTGAGATTTTCAAGGATCAGGCGTTCCACTTGCTGAACGTTCACAGGAACGACTCCAAGCCACCTCAGTCAGCCTCATCATTCACAGACACAAGATAACTTTATTAATCCTGAAGGAAATTCTTGAACATTCTTGACATATGTCCCTCTTTAAAACGTTCGCACCGTTCAAATGTTTCACTGCGCCTAAAGGTTTCGTCAGTTTTCCCGGTTGGAGTTGAACATTCTTCATATTGCGCTTTACTAAACCTGTTATAATCGCCTCGGTGTGCCTTTTCGGCTGGGATTAAAACATTTGATGTATAAGTAAATGGACACACAAGTCATTAAACAGTCCATTCAGGTTTTGTGCCCATTCTGGGATTTGAACCTTCATTAATGCAGGGGTTCTGAGCCAGAAGTGCTCTGGTTTCAGAGCCAGAAGTGCTCCCATTTCAGGTCCCATATTGATCTATCGCAGTGGTCTGGATCCAAAAACAGCAAAGTATTTTAAAGGACAGAACTGTAGAAGTGCATTCAGTGCTTGACAAAACAAGACCGTACTTCAGTCACTTCAGATTTTTAAAGGAGCATCTAGAACCTCTTCTGCATCAAAGCCTGTGTTTCTCAATCACATGTATAAAGTGCCTCTAGAAAATACCCCTCCCTTTATCATTATTTCTTCTTTTTTATTTCGAGAGATCAACTATTTGATATATATATATATATATATATACAATTACTCCCGCTCCTTCTAAAGTGAGTCTCTCCAAGAAAACATATTGTTTATTTTGATTATATTCACTTTCTAGTGTCATTACTTAAGCTCTAGGATGTACATTTCCCCTCTCTATTATTTTTAACACAGCCTCGCTCAGTTTAAATCTATAGACAGTAATTTTCAGGTTATGCCACATATTTCATCGTAATCCATCAGATTTAGTTTTGAGCCATCTCAGAAACACAAACCTTTTTGTTCACCTTAGCCATTTATTTGTAAAAATATATATATAAAATTTTTTATTAAGATTCTTTGTGATTTTGCTTGATGTTCTGTTGGGACATAAAGCAGACCTCCAGCTAACTGGAGCAGGTTCTCCATGAAAATTCACTTGTATTTCATTCATTGTGCCATTGAGGGCAACAAGCCATTTTCTTTCTGCTGAAAATCAGCCCCAGAGTATCACCTGGGCTTCAAGCTAAATTCGGTCTACCTGAAACATAACGCATATTTAGCGTATTTTAAAAAGAGATGAAGAAATTAAGTCTACTCAAATTTGATCATAATTATGATGATACATTTGGGGGTGAATCCTATCTGGAGGCACTGCGTGTAAATTATATAGCTGAAAGCAGGTCATGGGAACAGAGACTAGCTACACGGCTGAAAGGAGAGAGTTTTTACAGACTGTAATAGATATTTTAATTTGATATACAATCTCTGGTCTGACTAGTGGAAGAACTAAAAAAAGCTAATGTTTTAATTAAGCAGTATCACACAAGAGGGAATGCTGTAGTCTTGATATTACAGCGACCTCAAATGTGATATTGCTTTTATAGAACAGTTCCACAAACGCCATTTATTTGTCAACAGATTATGATTTGTTGATTTATTTAACCTGTTATAAACCCACCACACACTTCTGTGACTAGTGGAAATAACTAACCATAAGTGGCAGAGCTGACAGGTCAGTTAATTAACGGGGGTGAAAGTAGTTTTAAATTCTTAAGGGTACGAAGTAGCCAAAATGTGGAGAGAATAAACCATGCAGGTGGTGGACTGTCCTGAAAATCCTCCAAGATTTACTTTATATTTCCACATAGTCTGATTTAATATATCAGCTGACCTTTTTAGTTTCCAGAGTTGAATCACAAATAGCATTAAAAGAAAAGCTAGTGCAACTATGTAGAGTGTACAATCCTATGTTCCACACATCAAGTAGTGCTTTTGATCGGGACAAAACATAATGGACATTTCAGAGGCAATTCAGACGATGACGAGTGTTGCTTATGATGACCATGTTGTCAGATGTGTTTTCTTGATGAAAGTGCTTCCGTTACTGGGTTTGATTGTAAGTTTTGGCAGGCAGCTGCTCTCTGATCAATATGGCGGACCACACCGATCTACTTTCACCCTTGCCGCAACCAACAGTGTAATCAATAAGTGTTAGAACACCTTTGACGCAGTGATACAGGTAGTCCCCTGAGTAATGAACATTCGAGTAACAAATTTCCGCAGGTACGAACGTTTCTACTTCCGGTTCAATCACAGAAGTAGCTCACGTGTATTCAACAAACAAAATAGATGCTACAGTGCACCAGATACTAATATTTATAATTATATGCAATATTTTCAGTGTGTAAGTGAATGTATAAAATGTCTAAAGTCCGGTATATTGTATGTGTATACATGTGCGGGAGAAATGAGTCATCTTCACCGGTTTCAGTGAATCAGGCCGGAAGGACAATGATAGAATATGGCTGTCCTGTAAAGCTGTCCTGATGATGAATAATCCGAATTTCAGAAAATCCCCAACAAAATAGGGTTTACAGTCCAATACAGTGGAAAACAGCTCTAAGACAAAGTGGCGCCCGTGATTCCCCTCTTGATTTAAAGGTGCAGAGACAACATTTGAGATTTATTTTCGTAGGCGAGATTAAGGTTTTTGCCCACATGATAGCAGTGTGAGGAAAGGGGACAGATTTAGTCGAATGAATTCATATGCTTTACGTTGTATGTTCATGTCCAAGGCTTATAAGACTCACTTTGTCGGACTTAAGAACAAATCAGACTTACGAACATGCTAACGGAATGAAACTCGTTCGTAAGTCAGGGACTACACGTACAGTTAAACATCCCAGTGCTGTTGTGCTCAGTAACAGCACTCATGGAGTGCCTCTCGTCCAATCCGTTTACTCAGTCAGAACTAACAGTTTTATATGATCACTTGACGGATGTATGCATTTATTCTTCCCACTCTAGAAGATAGTAATGTGATAACCTCAAGCACCGCTGTCACAAACCAGTTTAACTGTCTAATATATTGAGCTATAAACAAGTAGCTACTGATTTAAACATTAAGATGTTACTGTAGTCATCATTTGGTCATGTTAGCCTTTTTATTAAGACCAAGGTCAACCAGGAACTCTATAAAGCTTGAGCTTTCTGGATTAACCTTTATCTATATCCATATTATTTTCTTTAATTTTTATATATATTTACTATTAAACCTGACTTTAAATGGTAAATTGTGTGTGTGTGTCTAGTCCTCGTCTCTGTGTCTGGCTGGTATCCACGCCGGTGTTGTGTCGAACACGCTAGGAGGCCGTGTGAGCGTAGTGAGCAGTACAGGCATCCCGCACTATGATAGCACACTGGCCAACAACGTCACGTCTGTAGGGTGAGTATCCACTGGTTTATTACAGACAGCCTTTCATTTTCCTTCGCCTTCACGCTTCCTATCCGCTGCCTTTTTTACAAGTGGCTCTATATATCCTAGATGCAACATTTTTACTCCTGCTTTGTCCTTGTGTTCTCCTGCATTATCAGTGAACAGACAAATTGATTGATTTCCGTAGTCGAGCCTTCAATCTCCATGTTTATCTCTCTCTGTCCCCAGAGGGAACCTCTCCCCCAGTCTCTTCACCTTTAGAACCAGCGGTAAGTCTGCCCGAGATATCAGAGCACGTCCTGGGCCCCTTTCATTACTAAGCCTGCACAATATATTGCTCTCCTTTTTTTTTTTTTTTTTGGGAGGGAAAGGGGGGGGGGGGCGGTGGTGTTGAAATACTGATATTGCACAGAGTCATAATATGCAAATGAGCCCTTGAATAAACAGCTAAAATAATTTATCGTGTCCTGTAAGCGTCCTGACCAGCATAAGTCATTTTAGGTACAGGTTTACAGGATACAATAAATCGAAATAATTTTGGTCTGTCTTTAACCTGATCACATCTCCGGCGCGTCCGTAATAAACCGAAGGTTTATCACAATAGCAATCCGTCAGGATATAATGACAATTTGATGTGCTGTCCAGCTGTGCAGCTGCACCGATAACTCCTACCGAGTTATCTTTCTGTTTCTGTACACTCGAGTGTGTATTCCTCTGTGGAGAGATCGGGCAGGGGTATGCACAATCATCGACCTCCGCTCAAGAGACGTGAATCACTCAACCTCTTACTGTAACAAGGTCAGAGATGGTTCGTTTCTAAAAAAAAATATATATAAAAAAACATTCAGCTCCTTTATATTCCTAGTGCATGCGGAATTTCCTCTTCACTTCAGAATATAGGTTTATTGACAACAGGTCACAATTCAGGCCTGCCAATCTTTCGCATTTTGCATCCGAGCTCTGCATTTTAACATCGGAGTATGCGGTCGATGAAGATTCTCAGTCGTCCAAGTGAAGTTATCTGGAAGTTGAGTCATGTCAGCTGGACCTCTTCTTTCTCTACTCATCCAAGTAGCTACTTCGGACATTTGAGTATGCTGGAACACAGACACAACAAAGTATACCAATCAAGTGTTTTTCTTAAAGGGATAGTTTGGATTTTTTAAAGTCTGTCTTAAATCACAACCGACATGCATGCAAGTATGTTACAATAGGTCTTGGTTGTTATAAAGGTTCTTGCTCTGCACACGGACCACCAAGAACACATCAGGGTTAGTCCCTTATTGATAGCTCTGTTTATCCGTATGGTTATTTCTTTTGACAGAAAAAAAAAATTGTACCTATTACACTATAAACTGAAAGGTTTCCACTTAGTTTAGCCTAGTAGGATGGCAGAGAGATTCATATGAGACTCTTTTTTACACAGAACAAAGGTTGTTGAATTTGGCCCCAATTACTTACGTTTAACTTTCGCCCCGGGTGACAAACCTCACGGCTGTTGGGTGGCGAGAGGGTAAACCCAAACTGTCCTTTTAATAATAAAAAAATCCTGAACTGATGCATCGTTTGTGACTGAGACAATGTTGAGTCGTACCTTTATATAGAGGAAAAGTTACTCCACCAACATGTGCAGTTTGAATGACACAGTTAATAAAAGTAAAAATGGGGTTTGCCTACTTTCGCATTACTTTCGTTATAGCCTTCATAATTCTAAAGTGTAGCTGGTTGAGAAAAATCAGACGGAATACTTTAGGGCTATTGAATCGAATTGATTTGGAAAATCACAGTGCTCGAAAAAACAAATGGCATCAACAGCCTGTCTTCGATTCACAGCTCTAATGGGAAAACTATTTTCACGGTCTCTACAAGGGACATTAGACAAGTAATTTGTTAAAGGATTATATAGAAAATTGTGTTTTCCCGCCTTTTCACTGTGCTTAACCCCCAAGCTGAAATTGTTCATCCTAGAAATGAAGCTGTGCACAGCGGAAGGCCGGGTTACTTTATCTGATTTTTTTTTTTTTCATAGAATAGAAGAGTTGTTAACCTTACGGAGAACATGGGGAACATATCGGATTATATATTGTTAGTACGAATCAGAACTGCGGAAAAAAGTCAGAAAAAAGACCATTGAAATCACTCAGTTTAAAACTGACTCAAACACTCCGTCTGACCTGCCAATAGCTCTCACTTAGAGGAGTGCAGAGAGGATGAGGTGTCTGTGGCATAGTTTTACGAGATGATGCTGGTGATGGAGGCAAGTCATTTGCTGCTGGCACTGGAATTTACAAGAGGAATTTGTAAATGGCAGCCGCTTTACATTTATCCCCTAGAGAAACACACACACACACTCTCACACACACACACACACACACACACACACACACACACACACACACAGTGTCAGAGGCAACAATATAGTCTGAGTGAGTGCATTTTTTATTTATTTATTTTTTTGCATACATGAATCAGGAATATAATGTTCACATTTCCGCGCCAATCATTTTAGAGCTGGTCTAGGTATTTGAAAAACGTGAGCATTTCTGTGCTCTTATTGTGTTACTTTCGTTGTTTCCAGGGTGCTACGGTACACTGGGCCTGGAGTCCGGGGTGATCAGTGATTCTCAGATCTCTGTCTCGTCTGTGTGGGAGTGGAGTCGTCACGGCGACAAGCCTTCGTTGTGGGCGCCTTCGGGGGCGCGGCTTAAAAAGCCCGGGCTTCCCTGGGCAGCCGCAAGCAGCGACACCAAACAGTGGGTGCAGGTGGACCTGAAGAAAAAGAAACGCGTAACAGGTGAGAGAAAGAAAGAGAGGATGGTACAGTAAGTCAGTCCGAAGTGATGATGCTAAAAACCTGTTCGCTTCCTTATGCAGGAATCATCACCACTGGCTCCGCCTTACATGATTACCAGTTTCATGTGTCAGCCTATCGAGTGCAGTACAGCACTGACGGACAGGACTGGACAGCCTATCAGGAAGCAGGCTCAAATCAAGACAAGGTATATAAATCTGTGTGTGTGTGTTTAAATTCTGTACCAAATGTCACGACTTTACAGACTGCGTGTTTCAGCAAATAGCATTAAGTGCACTCGCGCTTCATTAATAATGCATAGCCATCAGTTGGCAGAGAGCTTAACGAGGAGCTCATTGATTGGCTGCGTTTAAGTGGAGGGTTGTAAACCATTGTTCTGGCAGTGATGTAATACCGTGCCGAGGGGGCCAATAGCATTGACTGAACCGGGGGGGGGAATAAATGGTAAATCTATTCAGTCTTTTCTGTTTAAATCAACAATACAAATGGCTCAACTGCGTACCGACACGAAGTCATCGATTGCCCGACTGAAACAATGACGCTTAGTCGACTTGACTTTGCTTAAGGGCGAATATTTGCTTCTCCTTGGTCACTGATCAAGCGTGTTCATGACAGGTCTTCCAAGGAAATACCAACTACCTTCAGGAAGTCCGGAACAACTTCATCCCGCCCATCGAAGCGCGCTTCATCAGAGTAACCCCTGTGCAGTGGCATCAGAGGATCGCACTGAAGATGGAGCTTCTCGGGTGTCAAGCATCCGCAGGTGGGATGATGTCCGATTCAAGGGAGAGGTATCGGATAAGACGGTCGAGTCCGACCTCTCAACTGCTTTTTATTTTTTTTCCTATTCTTCAGCGACTCCACGAATGTTCAATCCAGTACCTGGTAATCCCAGAAGGAACACCGTGCCACCACTACAGGAGCGGACGACGTACACGCCCAACGTCCGCAACACCACCGTACCGCCACACTCTCATAACGGTGAGAACATACCGGTCTACTGCAAACTCACAAAGACATTTTTACCAGCGTGTCCAGTTTCCCCCAAAACAAAGCCGTCTTCTCGTCGTCTTGCAGTGATGTAATAAGTGCTCTCATGTTGCACCTCGTGTGTTCCAGAGGTGGCGCTAGCGGCCGTGTTGGTTCCCGTGCTGGTGGTGGTTCTGACGGCTCCGGTGGCGCTGCTGGTGTGCGCGTGGCTGTGGAAGAGCAGGTTAGTTCGCCGTACATCTCATTTAAATCAGGGAATAAAGCATTAAAAGACACTAACGAGACTGATGTGATGGCGAGCGGTGTGACAGCATCGTGTCGTTACTGTGATGTGTTACTTCTCAGCTGGAATAAAGGTGCCATTAGTTACGACACTGACGAACAGTTTACACGATGAATTGCTGACTTGGGAATCAAAATCTATTTTTGTTTGCAGCTGCTTAATTCCTCTTCCTTTTCATTTCGGCATAAATATACGGTTGGGTACAAAAGTTTCCATACCCTCAGGACAAATTGTGAGAAATGCTGTTTATTATTTTGGCGGGAAAACTTAATATAAATAATTTTTAAAAATGACCCGTCACATTACTGTATGTTAAGTTACTTCAGAATGGAGGATGTTTTTATTTTGTAGATAAATTGTAAAAAATTTTCTTCCCGAAACCATGCGAACGCTTTCTTTAGATAAATGTTTCTTTGTTGGTGTCAATTGTGTTTTTGTTTTTTCATTTTAATTGACACCATATGATCATAGAGAAATGATGAACTAAAAAAGTTAGCAATCCCGTGGTTTCTGGCAGAAAAAAATGACAATTTATCTACAAGAAGAAAATGTCCTCCATCCTGCAATATACACTATACAGAAAAGTTTTTTTCTTTTGATATTTTAATTTAAGTTATATATTAATATATATATGATTGTTAATATTATTTTAAAAAAATTTGACTGTACAGTATATTATAGTGGTAATCGTCATCATAATGTTTTGTTTCATCGAGGTTTAAATGTTCGTAGATAAGTATAAAATTATCTACAAACATTAAAAAGGTGTAGTTAGTCACATGATTAGAGATCATTATAATATTTGATACAGAAACATGGCACAGAGCAGAAAATGTTAGTCACAATCAAATTCTGTAACGTTCACAGCCATACTCCGTATGATACGCAATGAGCTGCTTATATGAATGTTTGTGACGTAAAATAGAAAGATTGAATGGAAAGATTTTACTAGAATAAAAGGAAAACTAAACTAGAGACAGAATTTCCAATAAAAAAAATTTTAATTAATGATTTTAAAAATCTTATAATGGAAGATTATAAACGCCGATGTACATAGATGGAATATACAAATTTTACGATTTATCTACAACATCAAAAGGTACTCCATCCTGAGATCTCTTAACATACAGTAACATAACGGGTCATTTAAAAAAAAAAAAACTATATTAATTAAGAATTCCTGCCAAAATAATAACATTTCTTACAAGTTGTCCTTAGGTTATGCAAACTTTTGTACCCGACCGTATATTTATGCCAAAATGAAAAGGAAGAGGAACTAAGCAGCTGCTGCAAAAAATAGATTTTGATTCCCAAGTCAGCAAAATAAATATATCTTGATAAATAAATTACACTGAAGTGCAATTGTGAACTGACGGGTATAAAAATATAGAAGGGTGAATATCTGTGTATGACGGCGGCAGTGTGATTGAAACATGGAGTGTGAAATTAAATGACGTGTGTGTGTGTGTGTGTGTGTGTGTGTGTGTGTGTGTGTGTGTGTGTGTGTGTGTGTGACATCATCAGCAGTGTTATTGTCTGTGTTCCAAAGTGCCTCGTTTATGTGTAAAACAAGAAATGTGCAACATATGAGCCCGTGTGCAAATGTGGTGAGTAATGTCCTCCCTCATGACCCTGATGTATAAGCAGGAATGTAGGGTGTGTGTGTGTGTATTTGTGTGGGTGGGTGTGTATTTGTATGTGTGTGTGTGTGTGTGTGTGTGTGTATTTGTGTGTGTGTGTGTGAAAGAAACAAAAGCAAATCCAGTCGTTCAGTCCTTAGTGTTGTTCTGGTTGAGGGTCCGAATAGCCTGCGGTAAGATGTCTGTCTGTCTGTGTGTGTTGGCCTTCAGGGAGCGGAAATGCTTTTCGGCCGCAACAGAAACACGATCTCTCTAATCAGCAGCAGATTCTGCAAGTCTGTACATTACAGTTTATTTTATTCCAGTTTTCTACCTGATTTATTTGTATGCACTTCTCCCCGGTCTCTCTGGGAGGGCAGAGACCGCTTTCTTCGAGACACGTGACACACACCGATCATACCTTTTTTCGAACCGCTGCTCAGTCGACGTTGGGGAACGGCGTAACTCTTTCAGAGTAAAGCGCTTCAGCGTCAGCGCACAGATGGCCATGATCGTCCAGTGTCGCTTTGATTGATTTGAGAGAGTGGCCATGCCATCCATCCACCTGTCCAGCCTACTGATGGCATCAGCCGGGGATCAAACCTGCGATGGGGTCAACGCGCTTCCGTTCCGCTTAGGCGCCCCAACAGTTTTTAATAAAAGTACAATTCTCATAGGACATCTGTGTGAAAGATGCAGATCATGTGATTTACTTTCATCTGGTATTTATTTTGCACATTTATTCTCCCAAAAGCATTTAACGAGTCTTATTCCATGTACCGTGCATGCACAGAATTTAACGAGTAAAAAAAAAAAATCCAATTTAACATTTAATACGGAAAAGACTAGGGGGGAAAGAAGCGCTGATGCTTGAGAAGACCAGCGGTGATATGGTGAACTAGTGTCATGTTGGATCACTGAGACCTGGTTCAGATGTCGTGTTGCGAGTGCAGAGCAGGGATTCAGCTAACAGGTATTATGGTAGTGTTAAAGGGGTGCTGCTTTGAATTCGACAGTGTGTGTATCATTCACAGTACAGGAGCGTTGCGCTGTCCAGCTGAGCTACAGATTTGATTTACTTTATGCTGTTTTGTCTTTTTTTTATTCTTTTAAAGGAAAAGTCCCGAAGTGACGTATGACCTTCCACACTGGGATCGCACAGGTACTGTTCACTCCCACTATACTGGCTGACGTGCGCAGGCTTTAAGTGAACATACGCTAACACTTGATAATCTCGATTTGGTGTTTTTTTTTTTTTTTTAGTGTGGTGGAAGAGCATGAAGCAGCTGTTGCCGTCTAAGCTGGATGGCGAGGAGTGCGTGCGCTACAGCGCCACCGCACGAGCTGAGCACCCGAGACCACGGGTGGAACCTGCAGGTACAGAAACGTTCCACAGGATTGCGCGGTCGTCCCATGTGTTTGATTGTCAGTAACATGTTCAACTTATCTACTTTTAGAATATGCTCAGCCTTTGGTAAGCGGTACCATGGCCTCTCTGGGTCAGAGGTCGACATTTAAGCCTGAAGAAGGAGCGGACCCCGAGTACGACGCCCCCTTGACCCCTGAGCAATATCACGCTTATGCTGAACCGCTCCCCGCCTCCGGAACGGAGTACGCCATTCCCATCACCATCGACAGGGCCAATCACATATCGGGAGGCACGCTGCCTTTCCGAGGCCGGGGATTAGTAACGCGGACGGACAGCGACCATTCAGGGAGCTCCATGTACGACACGCCTAAATGCACATCTGACCAAACGGCGTGTCCGGACGGCCAGATATACCAGGTGCCTCAGAATTCCAGCAGTTCACCGTGCCAGGAGATAGACTGAGCAAAAACATGCGAAGCGTCGCGCTCGAGCCTTTCGATTACCCGAGATGGACTCGGACAAGTGTGCATGTCTGGAAGTGCATGTTTGTTTGAGCTTAGAGCTGTATGTGCAGACGTCAGAGTTTCTAGTCTCCTCGGTATGCCATAGCAGTCCTGTCACTGAAGCAACACCAGGAACGGGTTAGGCAGGGAGGCTGTTACACTACTGGTTTAGGTTGTGTGTGTGTGTGTGTGTGTGTGTGTGTGTGTGTGTGTGTGTGTGTGTGTGTGTGTGTCTTGTGTTCGTGAATGTTCTCTGATGTTAAACTGTGAGTCCCTGCACATTTGCTTTCATGCTGAGAGGAATCAGTCTTACTCACAGGCTCTATTTCACAACTTGGTGCATGCTCATGGTGGGTTACACTGTTTATTTTTTTACCTGCATCAAAAGTGAAACCATATTTCTCTTTGTTCTTCTGTCATTACAGAAAGTTTTATATTTCTTTTCCTGCCGTTCTAAAGTTAGTACCTTCTTAAATTCCTGGTTCATTAATAACCTATACGTTTAGGCTATTAGCTTGGGGAGGGGAGAGGGGGGGTGGGGGGGCGCTTTTAAAAGCGTTCTCATCACTGTCTATGCAAAAGCATGTTTTTATTTTGTTTTTTTGTTGTTGTTGTTTTCTTTGTCGGCTCTCACCTCAAAAACCCGTCACTGTTCAGAAAAAAAAAAATGTATATATAATTTTTTTCATATTACTTTCCTGCTGAGATATGACAGCTACGTGGAGCGCCAACCCCACTAGCAGATCGTGCCTAAAATCTCCAGCGCTCATGGATGCACTGTTGTCATAGATACACTGTTGCCTTGGGGCGCCTTGCCGAATGTGACAATTTCGTGCTGAATGAAAATAAAGTACGACATAAAGATGCCACCACGCTTGCCATTAAGTAAGTACACCCGACTTTGTCCTGGAACGCCGATAAACTACGATGCGCTCTAATAAGCAGCGTCCGATTCTAATATCGCACCAGACTGTTACCCTGAGATGTACATCGGAGCGTGATTTACTGCGAGAGCATCGAATCAGACCACAGAGCGTAAAAAGTCTGTTTTATGGTACTAACATGTCCTTGTTCAGTTCAACGTTAACCAAAGCAGACCCGCCATCACTGAGACGTCCATCATAGTGTGTGTGTGTGTGTGTGTGTGTGTGTGTATGATCTTTCTCAGCGTCTGGTTTATTATACACAAATTTGGATGGTGTCGATGCGACTGTTTCTTTGTCTGTCATGTGCACTGTAGTCATAATTGTGGATGTGTGTGGATGTCTGTCTGCTATTCACTGTAAGTGGTTGATGAATTAAGGTTCGTACTGTAGAGTGACTGTAAAGAATGACTGTATAGAAAATTGCAAAGTTTTAATAAAAATATGATTACAGATTGTGGTGTGAGAGTGTGTGTACAGTTATGTAAGCTCTTGGCTGAGCAATATAATATATACGAGGCCTGATTAATATTCAGTTACTTGTCACATGTACCTTACAGCACAGTGACTTTTTTTTTTCTTTTTCTTTTTCTCTCGCATATCCCAGTTAGGAATCTGGGGTCAGAGTTGCAGGGTCAGCCAGGATACAGCACACCTGGAGCAGATAGGGTTAAGAGCATTGCTCAAGGACTTAACTGTGACAACCTGGCAGTGCTGAGGTTTAAAACCCCCAACCTTCCCATCAGTAACCCACAGCATCAACCGATTGAGCTACCACTGCTCTGTTGAGTAGGTTCACTATGCCACCAAAACTGTGATGCACAGTGTGTTCTGCCACCTTCCTGTTAGAACCAGCTTTAACCTTTTCATCAATGTGAGCTACAATAGCGCTTCTATTGGATCGGACCTAACGGGCCAGCCTGAGCTCCCCACATGCACAGGTTAATGTTTGTTCCAGTAGAAATGTGGCAGAACACACAGGGCTTGTTTGGTGACAAAAGGGGGGTTATTATGCAATAACCTCAATTATTGCTCATACTCATGTTCATCGCATTAGTTAGGCAGGTGGTCATAATGTTATGGCTGATCAGTGTATTATTGCTATTGTGATAAAACTTTATATTTTACATACTGGTCTATAGTATATAGAACAGTATGTAAAGTGTGTGTGTGTGTATATATATATGTAGTATGTGTGTGTGTGTATGTGTGTATATATATATGTAGTATGTGTGTGTGTGTATGTGTGTATATATATATATATGTGTGTATATACTTACTATAAACTATAGTATAGTACTGTGTGTATATATAGTAAGTATATATACTGTACTTATAGTACACTTTATACTAGATATATATGTTTTTCTTCTTTTTTTCAACAATAGTTTATCATACATTTTAATGCTAAAAATTTAGAAAATTGCACTCTCTATACAGCTCATCTTATACAGAATAGCAGGAGACCTTGAGCCTAGGAAGCCAAGGGAACTTGGTGCACAAGGAGGGGTACACTTTAGATGTGCCATCACAGGGAACAAGCATGCACACACTCACACACACTATGGGCAATTTGGAAACGCCAAATAGCCTATCCTGCATGTCTTTGGACTGTGGGAGAAAACCGGAGTACCCGGAAGGAACCTCCTAAGCACAGGGAGAACATGCAAACTCCACACACGCAGACCAGAGGTGGTGCTACCCACTATGCCACCTCTCTCTTAAAAAAGAAATGTATATAAATATAATATCACTCGAGTATTTTGTTGTCAGATTGTGAGCAAATTGTGGAAATTTTAACTATGATGTTGATATATTTCTGTCATATCACCCACTCATATCGGAAGGTGCCTATGAGGCTTGAGTAAAGTATAAAACTTTCTCCTGCCTGAAAACAGACCTGAGACACTATTCATCAAAACAATGTTTAGCACAGCAATACAGCTGCACTTTAGCCAAAGTAGTGTTTCACTGCCTGAACTGAGTTCATGTTTCAACTGACCTCTACTGGAGAGAAGCAGGAACTAAAGCTGGGCCTTTAATGACGGGGAACTTATCGTGTGCTACATAGTGTAATACTGCAGTGCACTTTTCACAAACTTTCAGCACAAGCTAGCTGCTTAAATGTTTAAATAAAATAAAATAAAAAAAATTATTTTCTCAGCTTGATTTCATAACATGGCATATTGTATCACTGACACTATTACTACCGTAATACAGTACTATGGGATTGGGTTGAGGACTTTCCAATGGGTTATTAAAACCTAGAAAGGTTTGTGCAACTGGAGGCCACTTAAAAAACACCCTGGTGAAGCATAATAAAACTTAGATAAAATAAAACGTGAAATGAAAGGTATAGTTATTAGTGAAAGTAAGATTAAGGATTAAACAGCTGTGTGGCCAAAAGGAAAAAACTTGTTTAATCAGAAAAAAAAGGCTTAAATTTGCTAGTGAGAATAAAGAGTGGACCGGGTTGTTCCAAAGGGTTCATCTGGGTAAGAAGGGAAGCACATGAAGCGATGCACCCATCATGCATTGTGGTCATTGTACAAGCCTCTGGAGGCAGTTTGATGATCTGAGGTTGCTTCAGTTGGTCGGGTCTAGACTCAGCAGTAAAACAAAGTCAGCTGCTGACCTTAATGTACTGAATGACCAGGTTATCACATGTATGGAGCTTTTCTTCCCGGGCATGTTCCAGGACACAAATTGTGAAAGAGGTGGTTCTTGGAGAATAAGAAATCATTTTCTCACATGATTTTATTTATTTATTTATTTGTCCAGAACACTTAAATAACAATCTACAGTCCAACAGATAAAAAGGTTTACAGCTATGCATAAACTTTTCAGTGCAGGGTTGACGCATTACACAGATCCATATTCAGAATAATGATATCAACAAATATATTCGGGCTTTGTTTGGATTATGTATAGATTATATATCTACAATCTTCTATCTGCTCGATCACTCCTCCATGTTCCTGCCGTCTCGGCCCACCTTGACGTACACCACAGTCAGAACGATGGCCGCGATGAAGATCACTCCTCCGCTCACCAGGTAGGCGATGGGCAGGAAGAGATTGGGTCCGCCGAACCAGGTCAACGTGGTCAGCACGATTTCCTTCCTGCCCTGGAAGTACTGAACAGGGTAATCTGGGAGAGTTAAGGACCAATTTGTGGATGCAGGAAACATGTACGGCATGTTTGAATCCATCAAAGAAAGACATGTATAATGGTGTAGAGAATGACTTTTACAGTCAGCAACACCGAGTGTTAGATTAATGATTTATGTAGTGCATGAGTGTGTTCAAATATTTAAGATTATTCTTTTATTCACTGAGAGAATTCACCGCCTGGAGCAAACACCCACATCGCTTATAAACAAAAGGAAAACAAAAAACAGTATCTTCCCGCCTGTCTAATATCGTTCAGTCTCGTCTGCTTCGTGAATTACAGGCTGCATGGGTAATATATGAGGAGTAAAACACGATGAGGGCTTGTAGATAATATCGGGAAAAGAATTAATGATGGAATTGTGTTGATGCATTACCGTTCTCAAGTTACAAAGCTCATTATTTTTCAATACCAGCACGTCCTGAAGTGGTTTATTTCCCCTGCATACCGCAGCAATTTACCAGCACATGCAATGATTTTGATTTATTAAAGATCAACTTTCATACTTTTTAAAAAATAAAATAAACACATACCTCTTATTACTTACACTACTGACCTTTTGCGCATGACTTCACAACGTCTGTCCCGCCCGCAGCTTCAAAGTCGTTCCGAACTTCCGAACACAAGGCTGAATCCCAAATCCCTGTCTAAGCTCTGAACAAGGGCACTACTTGCTGTGTGGAACAAGTGATCCTACATCTTCATCTTCCATACTGCTTATCCTATATACAGGGTCACTGGAAGCTTGGAGCCTATCCCAGGAAACTTTGCACACAAGATGGGATACACCTGGACAGGGTACCAATGCATCCTGCATCACATCACACACACACAGCGAGTAATTTAGGAAGGCCATTTAGTCTAATCTGCATGTCTTTGGACTGTTGGAGGAAACTGGAGAACCTGGAGGTAACCCACCAAGCACGGGGAGAACATGCAAACTCAACACACAAGGCGGGAATCGAACCCTCGATCAGGGAAGTGTGAGGCCACAGTGCCATTTCCATTTCATGCTATTTGGGATTCGACCTCAACAGAACAGTTAGTTAGCTATTGGCTTAGTGGTTAGCATCGTCGCCTTGGACCTCCATGGCCTGGGTTCGATTCCTGGCCAGGTATGCATGGTTTCCCCCTACAATCCAAAAACATGCTGATTGGCGTTCCCAAAATTGCCAGTAGTGAGTGTGTGTGTGTGTGTGTGCCCTGCGATGGGTTGGCACCCTGTCCAGGATGTACCCCACCTCGTGCCCTAAGTCTCCTGGGATGGATAGGCTCCAGGCCCCCCATGACCCTGTGTAAAAGACTAATAGGTATAGACGATGAGTGAGTCAGTTAGTTAGAATTAGAAAGCTTGAAATGTCTATATTAGTTAACGTTACCTGCACATCATTTTATAAAGCACAGTATTTTCCAAAGCATTGTTTCATTTGCAACAGAAGCACTGAATGTATTTTAAAATGCAAACATATTAAAACAAGTTGGAGCAACATGTCAGAGCCAGTTGATCAACCCCCTCTGCCCAAGCTGTCTTATTACTATTAGGATACTGTAGGCGATGCGAACGCTGTAGTTGCCAGCAGGGAGGCCGTTGGAGAAGCGGGCATCAACACGGTTGAGAATGCCATAGAGCTTTTTGAAGTTGGGGAAGGCCGCTTCTCTCATCCACACGATCAGATCGTCATTGATGAAGCCGTTGTTGTTGGGATCAGTACGGTCGAGTTCATACACCGGATGCTGCCAGTAGAACGGATGAGCCGTACCTGAGACGACACGAGTGCATGAGCTTATATGAAATGTATTGTATACGTGTGAGTGTGTGTGTGTGCGTGGTCTTACATACCTTGGAAGGCTTGCTGAAGCGTCGAGTTGGATTTGGGATTGTGAAACTTGACGTTTTTGTCCGTGTACCAGGTGATGCCCTTCCTGAGGAGTGGAACTTCTATTTCGCCCGTAGACAGACGGAACAACGTGAACGAATCTAAGAGCCCAAACAATCGAAACAAACAAATGTAAACAAGACGAAACTTTTAATTAGAAATTTTTTTTTTGTTCACTATAATAAAAGATCACACAAAGACATCAGAAAGAAATTGATGTCAAGGACATGATGAGTGGGAGGAAATACAGTTCTAACACAACAACACAATATGGGATGATTGACACATGGCACACACCGACAGTTTCTTATCTTTAATTACTGTTTAAACAATGTTCTCTCCACAGAGATAAAAATATTTATAGGCTTAGAATTAAAGTAAATTTTAAATGTGCTGGAAGATCTTTGGTCTTATATATAGATTGTTCTGAAAAAAAAAATCTAACATTTACCTATTTATTAATCATTTCATAATAAACATTATTTTATTCAGATCTTCCTTGGTTCAATTTTAAAGCCATTTAAACAAAATAAAATAATAACAAGAAGTTCATAGAAGGACATAAACTTGACTGGAAATCTACATAAGTAGATAAAATATTTAACTGTTATACGCTCCTGTAGAAATCAACACGAGTTTGTTAAATAGTTAATAAAAAGTCGTTCTACTACCATTTCTTATAGGGAGCTATTAAAGGGCAGGAAATGCAAATTGTACCTTTGTTTGTAAAATATTAAGCTATTCCTATAATTTTGGTTAACCACTTTTGAAGTTTAGCCTTCCCATCAGGCAAATGAATATAATATAATATAGAAATGTTCTCTTAATTCTCTTGCCTGGTTTGTTGTTTTTCAGAACTGTTTATACACAATTTTGTACATTTGAAGGAACCACTATGAAGCCACATTTAAAATATTTATATATATATATTTATTTATTTATTTTTTTTTTTATTGTTTTGCTAAAATGTGGGAATTAATTGTATCTCACGTGCACAAATTAACAAAAACATAGAAACGAACTGTAACATGTTCGGACAATAAATCAAAACATGGGAACAAATGTTTATGCATGCATAAATTAACCAATTTGGGAATTAATTGTATCATATTTACAGAAATTTACCAAAACATGAAAATATACTGTATCTTATGCACGAATTAACCAAAAAACATGGGGATCAATTGTATCTTGTACACTAATTAATCAAAATGTGGGAATTAATTGTATTTCATCCACAAATTAACCAAATGTTAAAACTAATTTCATCACATTCGCATGAATTAACCAAACCACTGGACTGAATTGTTTCATGTTTGTGAAGTGTATCAAACATGGGAGCAAATTGTATTATGTTGGAACGAATTAACTAAAATATGAGAATGAATTGTATTTCAGGTAAACAAATGAACGAACAAATGGAAATACATTTTATCATGTTCAAATTAACAAATTAACTAAAATGTGGATGAGATTGTATATCATTTATTCATTCATTCACTCCTCGTCTATACCCCTTATTCTGTATACAGGGTCGCGTGAGGCCTGGACCCTATCCCAGGAGACTCTGGGCCTGAGGCAGCATACACTCTGGATGGAGTGCCAATCCATTGCAGGGCACACACACTCACACACTACAAGCAAATTGGGAACACCAATAAGCCTAATCTGCATGTCTTTGTATTGTTGGAGGGAGCACGGGGAGGTCATGTAAACTCCATGCACACAGACCCTGAGGTGGAAATCACATCCAGACCCTGGAGGTACGAGACCACAGTGCTAAGCACTAAGCCACCGTGCTGCCTGAAATTATATCATGAATATAACTTAATCATCTATTAAAAATCTAAATATTTGATGCTACTGAATATTCGAAAATGATGGCTTAAATGGTGTGATGTTGGCACTTACAGATTAAAATGAATGCACATAAAGCTTATTATATTCCCATTACATTATTAAGTCTAATAAAGAATAAAAAAATGTGTGATAATGTCATCACATCACCAAATCGCTGATTATTTTTCTACGACAGCTCACTCTGGTGTGTTTTATTCCGTTAGCCTTATATCAGTACATTGTACAGTAGCTCTCATAGCGTGTTGCATCAGCATCATCATTCCCATAAATGAATCTTACCGTTAAACATGCTGTTAGCCACCGCACCACAGGGGGCGATAGGCACGCCATTTGTATCATAAGCAAACGGCTCACAGTATGAACTGGGGGCCTGCAGGAGACAAGGCAAACAAATCAATCTAATTACCAGCCTTAATAGACACGACTGAAAAGATGAGAACAAAGAACAGCGCAGAAAGAAAGATGATCAGTGGTGTGACTGGTTCCATATGGACTCAGACCCGAGGAGACGCATCCAAAAGAGCACTAATAAGAAAAATGCTCTAGATCAAAGAACAATTCTTGAAAGAAAGGAAATAAGCTGCAGGATAAGGAGAGACAGAGACAAACAGAGACAGCGGGACATTGAGCACCTTCAGGCTATTCTTCCTCCCGACCAGCTGGGCATCATCGCGGGAGTCCATGTACCTGCGCAGGTTCTGGTGGAAATTAGTCAGGCCATAGTAGAAAAAGACATCCCCCTGAGAGACAGACAGCACAACCACATCAGCTTTGTTTTTTTTCTTTCCTCTCTCTATCTCTCTATCTCTCCATCTGACAGGTGTTCGAAAGAACAACAAGAAACAAGAGGGTATATCAGCCAAAAACCTGGTACACTCACTTCCAGCGTGCTAACTTCCTCGTGATAATTGATGAATCCTCATTGGGATTCCATATCTGTTGCAGCGAATTGATGAAGCCTAGCGTCAACTAGTGTGAAAGGTTCACACTGCTGAGCACGAGATGTGCAGGAAACGAATAATATTAACATGCTAAATTAAACCACATTGTAGATGTAGAAGCCCTTGTGACATTGTAGCAGGATAAGAATGATAATGCACCGCGAGACAGGTTTTAAGGTTTTCCCTGGGTTGTGGATGAATGATGAAAAAAAATAATGATGAATTCAGGTGAATTCTGGAAAATTTACATGGACTCGTTAAATAAGAGTAACGAACAGACAGACAAGCATACAAAAAAAAGATTTTTAGAAAATGTCTGCACTAGATACACTCTGATGGACTTTGCTTTGTGCACTGGTGCGCAGTCATGTTGGAACAGCAAGGGACCACCATAAACTGTTCCCACAAAGTTGGGAGTATGAAATTGTCCAAAATGTCTTGGTATGCTGAAGCATTAAGAGTTTCTTTCACTGGAACTAAGGTGTCGAGCTCAAATCCTGAAAAACAACTCCATATCATAATCCCCCCTCCACTTGGCACAATGCAGTCAGACCAGTACCGCCAAACGCAGACTAGTCCATCTGATTGCCAGACAGAGAAGCATGATTCGTCACTCCAGAAAACGTGTCTCCACTAGTCCACTGCTGGGTCCAGTGGCAGTTTGCTTTACACCACTGCATCCGATGCTTTGTATTGCACTTGATGATGTAAGGCTTGGAATGTGCAGTTGCTCAGCCATGGAAACCCATTCCATGAAGTTCTCTACACACTGTTATTGAGCTAATCTGAAGGCCACATGAAGTTTGGAGCACATGGAGTCTGTAGCAATTGACTCTGTAGAAAGCTGGTGACCTCTGTGCACTATCCATCTCAGTATCTGCTGACCTCGCTCTGAGGTTTCACGTGCCCTACCACTTCCTGGCCTGAGTTGCTGATGTTCCCAATCGGCTTCCACTTTTTTATAATACAGTTAACAGTTGACTGCGAAATATTTAGTACAGAGGAAGTTTCACGACTGGAGTTATTGCCATCCTGTACCACGCTGGAATTCAATGACCACATGAGAGCGACCCAAAATGTTTGTAGGTCCTTGATACAACACCTGGAACCATGGAAGAGATTGAATTCAACACCTGAATTCAATGATTTGGATGGGTGAGTGAATATTTTTGCTATAGGCTAATTAGCACCGCATGTGCAATCCTCTTTAAACATTCCAAACAATTTTTTAAAATAAAATATAGAATATTGTAATGTTTATTTTTAAACATTAATAAAACAGCCATGATATATTAATATGCAATTCATCTTGTATTTTCAGAGGTAAATTCACCCTATATGTCCCTAAATGTCCCTATACTCAGTTAATCAAGCATTGTATTGAACATAAATGTCTCCAGCAGCACTATCAGAGTGCAAATAGTGTCCTAAACGTTCCACATATTGTCATATCCTCTAGTTTCACATGTAAATGTGATTGTGCCAAAGCTTATAACATGACACCACTAACTGGATCTATATAAAACAGTTTACTGTATGGTGTCGTGTTTTTTTCCTGATACAGCAAAAGTCTATTTGCTGATACAACAAAAGTACGGAGCCAAAATGCGGTCCCATAATACCTTCAATTTCCATGTAGCGCCGTAGCTCCAGCTCCAGCATGCTCTGCTTGTCCTCTAGTTCCAGCTGTCGAGATCTGGATGACAAAAATTAAACAGATATCGCATTAGCATTTCACGGTGGGAATCAGTATGGGGGTGGGGTAGGGAAGTGTCATGGTATGTAAATATATGCAAATTCTACAGTGTGCTCATGGCAGCTTAAATACATCCCATCAGCCCTTATATTTTAATAAGCATTAGACATTTAGAATAAAGGTTGCCAGGAGCAACGACAGAGGGGAACCTGTGTCCTGAAAGATTTGTATTAATTAAGGTAGAAATGACTGCACTAGATCCAGAACAGAAAGGGGTTTAGATCTGGTGTAAGCATGAGCCATGTGACTTACGCAACCATGAGATCAGATTCCTCTGAAACAAGAGCATTCTTCTGCTGGACCAGGTCGATCCACTGGTCGATCATGCCAGTCGAGGTATCAGAGCCTTTGGAAGAAGAACAGGCATTAAGTGGATCAGCCATGTCATGAAGCCCATTAACAAATATGTATGCTTTAATGTATTTATTACTTCTTCAAATAATGCAAATATATTTAGATAAGAAGCTGACTAGAGATATGATGCAGATCATTAACCTATAAACCAGATACTGTCCCCATGTGCTCAAAGACAGTTTTGTCAATAATCACAGGATTACAGCACAATGCAATAAATATGTTATATAGTATAGTCATAAGTATGCATGTTTTATCACTCTGGAAGCATCCTTGATCCTCAATTTCTCTGAAAGCATTTAAACAACTGATATGTACTTTCAGGCGTTTCAATGTGCCTCTGTCAGTGGTTGATCAGTGTGTAGGTGAAGAAAGTATCAGAAGCTGAAGTGACATACCAGGCTGTCCTCTGAGAGATCTCTCTAGCACCACTCCCTTCTCCTCCAGATCTTTAAATGTCACCTCGATCTCCTCCAGCCTCCTCTGAATAGACTGCAGATCATATACAGTACAAAAGATGCAAAAAGAATGATTACAGCGCACTTTACACAACGGGAGAATGATCAGAAATAGTGGAGCACTTTTAACTTGGTGTGCCTGGACATTTTTAGTATTATGGCATGGCATGTCTTAGCAGCAGTAAAATGTCTGCTTGACTAGATTAGGTTTTTGCTACCTTTCCTCTAATGTGAGGACCGTTGCAATGCAGGGGCGAGAAGGTGTAAGTACGTAGGGCAACATTTTCACACTTATGTAGCCCAGAAATTTCACACCGGTGACCACAAATCTAATCTTAGTTTCCAGGAAATGATACAATATTCAGGTTGGTAGATTGGGCCAGGTTGGTTGATTAGACTTGTGCAATATTAATTTATCCCTCATGATTTAAAGAAATTGTGATGCACAATAGAAACAAGCACAATAGAGGGGGTGTAGTTCGGAGCTGATTGCTGGCAGTAGCAAGTAGAACAAGCAAGTTTCCAATATAATCCTTGTACTAACTGGCCACATGGATGACTTTTAATATCTGCTGCTCAAACCTATTTTTAGAGATCAGTGCAAAAAAAAAAAAACCTGGTGTGTGTAATCACTTTCATTATTACCACCGTTAACATTACTGTACATTACAAAACTCTTACTTGTGTAAATTGGCCATGTTGCCTAAACGGTTGCCAGGTCTAGTAATCAGAGTAAATGTCAGTGGAAATTATGGTAGTGTAATATTGTGTAGGTTAAATGGTTATATTGTACATGTGTTTCTAAATATTCAAAAGTATCAGAAGTGAAAAATGTGAACCGTGTAATTTTTTATTTCATAAAAGCAATAAGAAGAGTGCGGGAAAAAAAAAAAATATATATATATTTTTTTTAGTAGAGTGTACTAAACTTTACAGCAAATTAGATATTTTTCTCTATATTAGTCTTCTCAGCACTCCTCAAGCATTTTTCATCATTAGCAGAAGTTATGGAAAGTCGTATTTTTAAACCATGAAAGAACAAGAAGTAATACAATACAGTACCAGTCAAAGGTTTGGACACACTAGTCACACCAGGTGTTTTGGAAGAGTTATTGCAAGAACAGTATTGCAAATCCCATCATGATTAACCTGGCTCTCATGAAGACCATGCCAGGACAGATAGATAGTTACTGACTATCCCAGTTACCAGCCTCAAAAATCATCAATTAACAGCACCTCAGATTAGACACGTCTCGATATCAACTGTTCAAAGGAGATTATTGCATATTTTGTAGAAAGAAATACAAGTCCGGAAAGACCATGAAATTAGAAGATGTGTCCAAACTTTTGACAGTTAGTGTATTTGCATACTGTATGATGCCACTAATATTTCGGAGAGTTGGGGGGAGTTTTGTAACAGGTAAGGCCTAGATCTGAAATGGTGGTTCTCCCAGTGTGTCACATGTGTATCCTGTATACATGCTATTTCTAACCTGAGCTTTACGCAAGCGCTGAAGTTCACTCATCTTGGCCCTTCGCTCCAAAGTCCTCATCTTCATCATCTCCTGTTTCTCTGTCTTAGACAGATGCACTGGTACAGCCTAAACAAATAAATGAAGACAAAAAAACAAAGCATGAAAACTACAGTACAACTGTGAGATTCAGCCGACACGGGCATCATTTCATGTGCAAAGAAAACACAAGTTTAAATATGTACATGCGTATTTATGTGTATAATTTATATAAAGGTGGGCATATTTCTTTTTATTTTAAAGAAAGTTACTACTCAACATAGTCTCCATCACAAGCGATGCATTTGAGCCATCATTGAAATACGACTCTTGCGACCTCTTTGTAAATCTTCTTTGTTGCAGTTGATGGTCTCTAACTGCACTACAGAATGTTTATGGAGATAACACCATTGACAAGAACAATGTGCACAGACAGATGAAGAAGTTTAAAAAAAGGGGAAACCAGCACTGAAAACAAACCCTGCAGCGAGAGACTATCAACTGCAACAAAGGGGATTTTCAAAGAGGACTCGAGAGTTTAATTCAATTCATTTTTTGTGTGTAGCGCATTTAACAATGGTCAATGTCACAAAGCAGCTTTACAGAATCAAAGGAAAATTATGGAAATGTGTATGAAATGCAACAAAATGTGTATAAATCAAAATGATCAGCTTGTCCTTGATGAGCATGCCGAGTGTGACCGTGGCAAGGAAAAACTCCCCGAGATGGAAACCTTGAGAGGAACCAGACTCAACAGGGAACCCGTCCTCATTTGGGTGAAAACGGATAGCAGGAATTGTTGTGCAGTCATACTGTGTGTTAGGCAACTGGAAGTCCAATAAGAACAGTTGGGTTCAATGTATTCGAATGCATCACTTGTGATGGGAACTATGATGAGCAGTACCTTAGTACAGAGGAAAAAGTACTCGACCAATGTGCAATTTGAATGATGGATGTCAGTTAATAAAAAAGTTATGCATTACTTTTGTTAGATGTTGCTCAAGAGCATGTGCTGAATGGAACAAGCATACAACTACTAATTATTTTCCAGTCTCTAACCTGGCCGTCCATACAATGCTCCAGCGAAAGATCCTCTTCGTTCCCTTCGTCATCTTCCTCCTCCTCCTCATCCTCACCATCGACCTCATCGTCAGAATCTGCCTGACCTAGTATTGTAGAGAAACAAACGCCAGCAAATTAAATATGGTCACAGAATATAGTTATGGAGAGGTACAGTACAAGGCTTTAAAATAAATAAAGAAATAAAGAAAATAAAGAAAAAATACAGAACCATGGAATCCTGTGCTCAAAAGTAGTAGTGCTGGCACTTATTAGAGTTTTTGTAATCACAGTAGATGCATAGAAAATTTGGAGTTTGATTAGGCTGAAAATCAACAAACTAGTCTTTTCTATTAGATTTTTGGCAGTGTCTCAGTGTTATTCTAGCAACTTCATGTAATCTATGAAAAAAAGTTGTCTGTCAAAAGCAATGCAATGACAATTGTTAGCAAATGTTCTCCTTTGTTTGCAGAGGTAGGGGAAATGGTGCAATATGTATGAGTGGCTTGTTAGATGATCTTGTGCAACTTGAAAGTATGATGTAGGAAACATTTTGTAACAGATATACAAAGGAATCGAACTAATAATATCAAACACACACAGACACACACACACTCGCATCCCCTCCCGCCCGCCCTGGCTCTGCACTGTAAAATACATGGGAGTTCATTTCTAAAGAGATAGATCAAAAATGCTGCAACTGCAACAACATGAATATGATTACACAACATCAGTAGTATTTATGATTATTCTGAGACTGTACAAATGCTTTGCTACTAGTAAAACATAAATGTGCCTATGTTAAAAAAAGACTCCTTTTACTAGAGTCAGTGTTGTGGCGTGGTAAACATCTTATCTAAGTGGCATGTTTGTAGAAGATGATAATGTTTGCCAAAGCACTAGAAAATCTTTTTCAATAATTATAATTCTGAATAAAAACTGTATTCAAAGCTATAATCCAATTTTAAACAGGAGCTCTTACAGTGCATGCGATAATAAAACATTCAAATAAAATTCATTATAGGAAATGAGATATTGGTCCTTGATAAAACCTAAAAGCACTTTGACTTCATTACAAAGAGATGGATCTCTGAAAATCATGACAATAGTCTATAGGTACACAGCCCGGCTAAAAAAAATTCTATAATTAAATAAGCAAATACTTGAGAGCCTATGATTGGATAATTACGGCAGTGATGGTTTGGCTGGCAATAGATTTTAACTCTAACTGATGTAGTGAGTAGCTTCCTATTTCTTACACGATGCCCCACATGGTTGTGGAAACACATGTTCGAAGGGTCAAATTATTGGCCCCCATCAAGCAAAGGAAACAACTAAGGAGACTGCAGGAATTACTGGAACTGAGTTAAGAACTCTCTAAAAACATTATGAAAACCTGGTTACTTTACTAAAGAAATGTGGTCGGAATAAAAAAAAAAAATAAATAAATAAAAAAATCACTTGAACAACTGAAGTTACATTACATCATATATACAGTATATATCAGAGTATGGAGTAGGCGGCCCACCCAAGTATATTATGGAGTAGGCGGCCCACCCAAGTATATTATGGAGTAGGCGTTCCACCCAAGTATGGAGTAGGCGTCCCACCCAAGTATATCAACAGCTGCCTTTTATTTATTATCTATTATTATAACAATTTTATGACCGCCCCTTGTGTTTGTTCGTATGTCTATACACAGACATACCTGGGCATGTATACCATATACTGTAAATCTGGACAGGGAATCAAATCACCGCAAGGTGCACACACACAACACAACACATCACCTGGCACACACACACACATACACACACTCACACACTCATTCACACACGATGGGCAATTTGGGAACGCCAATTAGCCTAATCTGCAGGTCTTT
>JAQMYL010000035.1:9096044-9130519 GCA_030014365.1 Clarias pachynema
TATACTGTGTGTTTATATATATATATATATATATATCTGTGATATATATATTATATATACATTATTAATAATTATTTCATTATTATAATTTCTAAAATAAATAAATCAGACATTGCGATTGAAACAGTTACTCACTACTTGAGTATCTTTTCACCAAATACAGTACTTTTTTACTCTTACTTGAGTAATATTTTGGATGACTACTTTTTAACTTCTACTTAATAATATTAAGTAGAATTAGTAATATTACTTAAGGCACTGTCGCCTTGCACGTCCAGGGTTCGATTCCCGGCCAGGCTCGATTCCCGTCTCTGTGTGTACTCCAGTTTCCTCCCACAGTCCAAATATATGCAGGTTAGGCTAATTGGCGTTCCCAAATTGCCCGTAGTGTGTGAGTGTGTGTATGCGTGTGCGCCCTGCGATGGATTGGCACCCTGTCCAGGGTGTACCCTGCCTCGTGCCCTAAGCCTCCTGGGATAGTCTCCAGGTCCCCACGACCCTGAATACAGGATAAAGCGGGAGAGAAGATGAATGAGTGAGTAATATTACTTTTGAAGTACAGCTACTCTTACTTGATTAAATTTTTGGCTACTTTACCCACCTCTGTTCACATGCATGTGAAGGCAGGCGAGCGAATACTTTTGGTGATATAGTGTAGCTTTGATTTGTACTGTTGATTTTATTTTATTTTTCACCAAAAGCTTATGTGATCTACATCATCATGATTTTTTTTCTAGCCACATTTCTTCTACAAAGTCAGCACTATCCTTCCAGATTTGATAATGTGCTGAAGGGTACTAATCTCCTACCCTAACTAATCTCCTTAGTTTTTTTTTTTTTATTATTAATTTTCTTTTCTTTGCTTGATGCAGCCCAATAATCTGGCCCTTCTAAAATGCTGACCTTTTTTTATCCAGCAGGGTAAATTTATATATCTTTCTTAGCAGGTTTGGCCTTGGATGGACTTTTGTTCTCATCTACATCGTTGTAGCTTTAAAAAAAAAAAAAAAAAAAGGCTGTTTTGTTCACAGAATTGTTGTGACTAGAATGAAGAAGCCACATAGTGTACAGTATATTGCCCTTGAAGAGGTGAGAAAGTCAAGCTATGCTCAGTGAGCTCTCTTCGAAAACTAAATACATCAAGATTCCATTTTGAGATATGTCTGGAAGATAACAGCATTAAAGTTAAGTTCAGGCAACAACTGTATCACAAACAGTTGGTGAGGACCATACGATATGCCGTTTAATCCCAAAAATCCTTTTACAATAAGTTTCTTTCTAGCCATGGCGCGCACACACATACATACACATGCAAACACATACCAGGAATGTCTTTGGGATGCTGAAGTTGACCTCACATTCACACTGGATAGTGGCGTTGGTGCGATATTTGCGCATCTCCAAGCACTGCCCACATGTACCAGCATCTGTATAGTCAACCTAGAACACCAGATAGAAAATGGTACAAAAGATAATATTCGACTTAGATTTATATGAGTGATGGTGTCAATATATCAGACTTAACCCCAGTGACCGGCGATAAGACCGGCGACACAACGATAAGCTTTCACATTAGCTTCACTGCAGTTGCTGCATAATTAAAAATAAAGCACCGAAAAATAACCTTTACATTAAAAAATAATACTGTGGAAAGGAATTGCAAAGGTTAGCAATGAACTGACAGTACAAGAATAAATTATAAAAAGAACTTTGTCTATTACTGAAACTGTTCAAATATTAATGATGCAGTCATTCACTGAGTAAAGGGTTCAAACGTGTTAAAAAAAAATCTCTGTGATATTAAAGGGCAGTCATTAAAGGGATGGTTCATTCCCCCCCTCCCCCCCCAAGTCTGTCTTAAAGCAAAATTGTGGTGCATATGAGAACACAACCATTGGTCTTGGTCATTATAAGTTTTTCTGCTCTACACACCAACTGTGAAGTTTGTCACCCGGAAAGCGAGTACAGTGTAAGTAATTGGGGTCAAATTCCACTGAGACTCATATGAAGCTTCTGCAGTACCACTGAGCTAAATCGAGTTCAGGTATCTTTCAGAGTTGCCGTGTATTTACTACAAATGTAAGCCTGTTTGTTCATGAGAAATAGCAGGAACTAGCCACAGAGCAGGAAAACTTATAACAAGCAAGACCTACAGTTATGCAATGGTGATACGCACATCAGTTTTTTTTTTTTTTTTTTTAACTAGACTATAGAAATTCCTTGTTGCCTTGCACCTCCAGGTCCCGGGTTTGATTCCTGGAGCTGTGTGAATGGAGTTTGTATGTTCTCCCTGTTCTTAGTGGGTTTCCACAGAGTACTCCGGTTTCCTCCAACAGTCAGAAGACATGCAGATCATGCTAATTGGAATTCCCAAATTGCCCATAGTGTGTGACTGTGGTGTTGTGGTTAGCACTGTCACCTTGCACCTCCAGGGTCCGAGTTTGATTCCCGGCCAGGTTTGATTCCTGCCTCTGTGTACATGGAGTTTGCATGTTCTCCCAGCAGATCATCCTATTCGGAGTTCCCAAATTGCCCGTAGTGTGTGTGAGTGAGTGTATGTGTCCTGCAATGAATTGGCACCCTGTCCAGGCTGTAGACCTAGGCCTCCTGGGATAGGCTCCAGGCCCCCGTATACCGGATTAAGCGGTATAGACGATGAGTAAGTGAGTGAGTGACTGTCTATATGTGTGTGTGCCCTGTGATGGATTGGCACCCTGACCAGGGTGTACCCCGCTTCGAGCCCTAGGATAGGCTTCAGGCCTGCCGTGACCCTGAGTACAGGACATGCAAATTAGGTTTTTTATCCTGAATACAAAAAGCATAAAGCTGTATAGACAATGATACCATCGCAGAGCACACACACATACACACCATCACACGCTACGCCAATTTGGGAGCGCTAATTAACCTAATCTGCATGTCTTTAGACTGTGGGAGGAAACCGACGAGGCATGGGGACAACATGCAAACTCCATGCACACAGACCCGAGGAGAGAATCGAACCCGGATCCTGGAGGTGCAAGACGACAGTGCTAACCACCTGGAGTATTAATAGCAATTTTGAAAACTGCAAAATGAAGTAAGATTGATTTTGCATGCATTTTCTTGCTAATTGTCTTCTTTGAGCTAATTAAAAAAACTACATTGAATCAGCAGAGCATGCCACTGCAATATCCAGAAGCAGCGTGCATGTTTGTTTGTATTAATATAATGAGCTGAGTGGATTATTGGTTGAATATGGAGGGTAAATCATGGCAACAAACAGATGTACTTTGTTGGAGTTTTTCTTTGGTTTATAACATTGATACAAGATATGGACCTAATGAACTGTGTCCTTGTATTAAAAAAAAAAAAATCATAATTGCTTCAACTGTAAAGCTGCACTGATGAGTGAGTGAGTCAGTGAGTGAGTCGGACAAATGCCAAACTATCCCTTATTCACACACTTCAGTTTATCAATTTCCTTTCAAAACTCAGTTCTCAATGGCATGGATTGCGTTACATTTTTAAAAACATTTCTTTGAGATTCTGGTCGATGTTGATAAGATTTCATCCCGCAGATTTTTCAGGTGAATCTTCTGTTCTATCATTCTATCTTAGCTTAAACAGTCCTAGCTGGGAGTCCTAGACAAAACGTGATTTAGGAAACTTCTCAGAGCAACTCTGAGGAAGGAAAGTACAAAAACCTTTATCTTAGTGAGGAGGTGTGGTAAAGGTATGATAGGTAGAATATATGATACTAGAATAAATAGTGAAAGCATAATGTTTGTCTATAAAGAAATTGTATAATATTGAAAGCAAAGTTTCTGTTATAGGCTAAATATTCTAAAGTTAAATTAAAACAGCCAAATGATTTCATTGAAAATGTGTCTACTTTTAAAGCAACCAATTTCCCCACAGTAGTTTCTATATTTAAGTTCTTACATTTATTTATCAAACTGATTTTATTACATGTAATCCATTTCAGATAGATGGGAGCAAAATGGCTCAGCTTTTACTAATTTGCATGACTGCAGGACAGTTTGCTTAAGCTGCACTTTTGGGTGGTATGCAGTCAACAATACAAGAGAGATGGAAGGAAGTAAAACAACAAGAAAACCAAATTGGACAGAAGAGCAGTGTTTACTTTTAGCTTTACGTTCAGTGTTTGGAGAATATTTCGTCTTTCCGCCATTTTGTCCTCTGCTATAGAAGCTTCTATGCTCTTAAGCCTCTTAAAAGTCCTCTCACTACTCTTTACAAGTTTTACCTTAGGAGCTGTTCCTAGGTCTAAGATGTTTCGTGAATCATTTTTATCTTTACTAAGATTTAGTCCTAAATTTAAGGGGAAAATTCTAAGAAAATGTCATAATTCTAAGAACTTTCTTAGAATTTCGTCACTAGGACCCAGAGGTGGAAAGTAATGAATTACATTTACTCGCGTTACTGTAATTGAGTAGTTTATTTTTTTGTGTACTTCTACTTTTTTAAAGTAGTTTTTAAAATCTGTAATTTTACTTTTACTTAAGTATGTTTTGTTTGTACTTTGCTATATTTTAAATCATATTCGTTACTAAGTAAAAAATAAATGAACGGAAATTAAAAATAATATAAAATAATGCAACAAGGAAGGGAAAAAAATGCACACCGGAAACAACTGCACTGATTGATTGATGACCACTTAGATTTCAAGCACAAGAAAGGCAACAGCTTTATTAAAAACAATTAGTTTGAGATTTATATCCACTTGTCTTTCTTGAATTACACTGGAATCCCCCATCCCACCCCCACACACACAAAAAAAAAGTAACTAACTTTTACTCTAAGTAAATTTTTAATGAGCTACTTTTTACTTGAGTATATTTTTATACTGGTAACTTATTAATTAACTTATTATTATTATTTAAAATTTCCCTGAAGTAACAGTACTTCTACTTGAGTACAAAAGTTTATTACTCTTTTTTTTCCCAGTCCTTCAAGTTCAGTGATCTGCTCTTGTATCTCACCCGCCTCAAGGTTTTAAGTGTTGTGCATTCTGAGATGCGTTTCTGTTCATCACAGCTCTTAGTGCCTTTTAGTCAACTCAAACCAGTCTGGAAATTCTCCATTGCCATCTCTCATCACCAAGACATGTCCATCATCAGCCCTGCTACTCACTGGATGTTTCCATCTTTATTGCACTATTCTGAATAAACTCTAGAGACTCCTATCTGTGAAGAATCTCAGTCATCCAGGTGAGGTTATCTGGGAGTCGAGTCATGTCAACGGGACATCTTTCTTGTTCAGTAGACACGTTTCACTACTCATCCAAGTAGCTTCTTCAGTCTGAAAGAGAAGTAGTAGTAGTGAAATGTGTCTAATGAACAAGAAAGAAGTCCAGTTGACACGACTCAAGTTTCAAATATCTAGAGACTGGTGTGCATTAAAAATTCAGGGGATCATCAGTTATAGAAATATTCAAACCTGCTTGTACCTGTGTGATTTTATGCACTGACACGCGATTGGCTGATTAGAGAATTGCATGAATGTATATGTGTAGGGGTTTTCTAATAAAGTGCTTAAAGTATATTTAAAAACAATAAACAATGTAATTCAAACTAAACGTTACATCAGATCAGATCACATACTAACCACCTGGAGTATTAACAGCAATTTTGAAAACTGCAAAATCAAGTAAGCATTCCTTGCTAATTGCCTCCTTTGAGCTAATTAAAAAAGCTACATAGATCAGCAGAGCATGCCACTGCAATATCCAGAAGCAGCATGCATGTGTGTCCGTATTAATAAAATGAGCTGCGAGTGGTTTATTGGTTGAATATGGCGGGTAAATTATGGCAACAATCAGATGCAGATGTACTTTGCTGGAGTTTTTCTTTGGTTTATAACATTGTGAAAATGTATCATATGGACCTAATGAACTGCGTCCTTGAATTGAAAAAGAAAGAAAAAAAAATCATAATTGCTTCAAAGCATTAGCGGTTCAGTTTTGCTCACAATCAGCTTCTGAGGTGTAAGCAGTGCACAAAATAAAAATGGAAGAGGAAAATAACCAAAATAAAGAATTTAGGGGGAAAAAAAACTATATACACACACACATACTGTATATACACACAGAAACCCGGAAGAGAAGACATTCTTACTACCTAGTAACTAACCTCCGTACACCTTTCCACATTCAGTTCACAATGGCCTTCTTTACATTATGAACATTTTACACGAGCATACTGTACACACACACACACACACACACACACACACACACACACACACACATAGTAGCTCACCTTCACCTGGTGTGTGTTCTGTACTGTTATGAGGAGCCACACTCCCAGCACCAGACACACTAAAGAGAGACAATAGAAGATAGGCAGCACGGTCTGTGGCATCAAGGAAGGAGACCACGCAGGCAGTCTTTGTTGTTTGAAGGCCGAGTTATCGGGTCTCCGGGCGAACGGCCCGGCTTTCACCTGCACCTTACCCATCAACACACACTTTCACACAAATATCAGTCAAAATAAATAGAAAAACAGAGCAAAAATAAAACAGATTCTGTCTCTTCCTGTATTCCGGTTTAATTCCCAGAGGCCCTTGCATGTGTGCATATGAACCTTGGAACCTTTGTTACTTATTAACCATATACTGTACACACACACACACACCCTTCTCACCATTCACGACTGAACTGTTCCACATTCCAAAAAAAAAAAAAAAAAACAGCTATACAGCATCATCTTTGTGTGTGTGTGTGTGTGTGAGAAATATACACACAAACACATGTAAGAGGATATGTTAATCCAGATTCCCTGCTGAGAGTATAAACACATAATACACTCATGATTCTCCTTGTGCAAGAAAAACAACCTTAAACATCAGTTGTCCAATCAGATGAGTTTATTTTTAGATCACTCTAACGGAGTGTGTGCTTCTATCATAGACACACAGCTGGGTGTTACAAAGCACACAACTAGAGAACAAAGCCTTACATAAATAAAAATTATAAAAAACAACAAAAAAAAACACAGATCAGAGGAGTATTAGTCTGGACGTGTTCGGGGAAACACAGGAATAGCGCCGCAGATTTAGAACAGTCCTATTTTAACAGCTCCTTCTTGACACTTCTTGATGACGTCAGTCTCCAAAAGTTTCAGAAATTCGTTTTTTACCTGCAACACACAAACACACACGTCAACAAAAGAGCTTGTGAACCGAACAGCTATGTACAGTAGTTACTATTTCAGGGTTTTATGATGGCAGCTCCTGTCAGCCTCGAGCACTAACAAGTTTGTGAGCTACATTCGTTTTCTCCAATGCTACTGTAAAAGCAAAGTGTCTGTGTGTGTGTACAAAATAAACAAATTATTGGTACATATCTTAACTTCTCAGAGAAAAAAAAGAGAAAACACACAAAGCACAGTTCGAGAGGTGATCAAAGATCCCATGTATAAAAGATTTGTATGAGCTGGTGCAATAAGCTGCAATACAAAGTGATTCCGAGTTGCATGTAGAGTTCAATATTAAAGAAATAGGCCGGGCGTTTTTTCAAGCTTTTCTCCGTATACAACATCTAATCTGTGTGTATGATTACTACAAAACGGGCAATTTCAGTGTGTGCCGGGAAAAAAGGCTCGCGTAAAACACATACACTTATCGATTATTCGATCACATTTTCTTGACTGTAATACAGCTCGAAATCTGTAGACCTCGTCCCTTCTGAGACGTCATGCTGATTATTTTGCATTCAAGTGGGTCAAACAAAACTTCAGAGAGAACCAGAATGAATTTTTTACTTGAGCTTGCTCGTGTTGTCTAAAAAGTACACAAGAACAGGCTTCCTCTCATGTCTTTCATCCTAAGACCAGAGTGTTGAATCCGCTAAATATTTATTACATTCAACGACTGCCTTTAGTCTTCCATTATAAAGGAGTGTTATATAACTACTCCTCTGTTCTCTTCTTGGTGCGACATGCTCATATTCTTTTCATAAAATCTTCGGTGGACGGAGCACGGCTACAGCAAGAGTAATAATGTGATTGTTCTGACTGAGGAGTGCAAGTTAAACCTCCGTTGATTCGGACTCAGAGGATGTGAGGCACAAAGATACATTTTATTAACAGTGTTGGGGGACGTTACTTTTTAAAGTAACTAATTACATTACAAAATTAATGTCATTAAAAAGTAATCAGTTACATTACAGCTTTACTTTCTGATGAAAGTAACTAGGGTTAGAAAACTCCTTTGTGATTCCTCATGCATGTTGTTTTAGTCAAGACCTTTATAATTATTCTACCATCATCACTCAGAGAAGTTTGGCCCATAATCTGTTAACTACTAATACCCCTATCTCACCTACGCGGTTTCGCGCGGGGCTTGTAGGACGACTTTCACACACACACTGACGGAATCACTGCTGTCTGGCTCACGGATTACATAAATTGTATGAATAACGGATTATATTTTTGAAAACGTAAATAAGTAACTGAGTACTTAAATGGCGGACCTAACACGTTAGATTACTCGTTACATCAAAGAAGTCATCCAAGTACTCCAACGTCTTACGTCCAACACTGGTCATTAATGCTCACACGACAGCCCTGATTTAAATGGATCCGGTGACAAATGAAAGGAAAATCTGGTATCTGTGTTACACTGCTGCATCTTAGACATAGTTAACAAATTTTTCCACGTTTTATATATTTGTTTCATATACAGGACTCTTTTCTTTCTATATTGGCCTGGGCTTAAACAAGGGCCGGGGCAGGGGTGGCTCGATGGTTGAGGAGTCGAACCTGCGATCACGGCGGTCCCCAGTCCAAGCTCTGATGCCGCCGGGCTGGACCCTTCAGCTAGATCTTTCACTCCCCAAGTGCTCGGATACAATCGGGCGTCGAGCTGGCAACCTGACCCTCAAGACTATATCCAATTTGAGATTCAGATAAAAAATTTATTATCTGAGGGGTTTTCTAGCTTATCTGTATTGACAGATACCTTTTGGTAGACCTCTGAGATGTACATTAACTTGTTAAAAAAATAATAAAAAATGGGACGGTTAACGTATCCTGACTGATTTATCCACTGCTGAAACATTTCGTCTCATCCAGGATGACAAAGTCGCCTTCTACAACAGAGCACCAGCACTCACTGAACGGTTGAAAATGATGTAAATCGTAAACTTCAGCCTTCACGGTCAGCAGATTTCAGCACAACTCCAGCCTTGAACAGGAACAATACATTCCACTCGGATGCGCCGCATGAGCTAGAAACTATAATACATTTGATGGTAATGATTTGTTTTACAGGCATCCGCTAGTGACCAGTCAAAGAACTTGACGAGTTTTACAAGTAGGTTTACAGACTCGCTGTCCAAAAGTATCCGGACACCTGACAGTCGCAAACCGCTACCAGAACCACCAAATTGTCTAGAACTCTTTGTACAGCATTGCGATTTGTCTTTACTACGAAAGAGGATCGAGTCTGCTCCAGCATGACAAGGTGCAAACAGTGTGGTTCATGGAGACATGATTTGTCAAGGTTAGTGGGGAGGAACTCGAGACGATCACAGAGAGCCCTGACCTCAAGCTCATTTGGACACCTTAGGGATGAACTAGAAGGCTGACTGTATACCAAAAAAAAAACCCTTCTCAAGCGGTACCAGTGCCCGACCTCAGTAAAGCTCTTGTGGCTGAACGAGCACAGATCCACACCCGCAGCTCCAGATGACTGGAGGCTTACTGTATATGAGGGGCGGAACTTCTTGTGAATGAAGGTGGAAAATTGATTGACATTTATAGAAGACTTTAAGCGCAGTAAAGTGTTGAGACTCTTAGACGCGGTAAAACATTTCAATAGTGCAAAACCGAGTCTCAGTGCAGTCGGTCCTGTGGATTGAAATGAAATCTGTCTGTTGGAGCTGTGTACACACAGTCATTCAACACCACTTGCACATTACAGGAACTCAGCTGGGTGTTATTGCCACGTCCCCCGTACAGTCCTGACCCTGCTCAAAAGCCAGTTCCACCGAGGCCGTTAAGGAGTTCCTGGGAGGCCGGTGTACTGAGGAAAACTTTCTGTCTTAATGGTATCCAAGCACTAGTGAAACACTGGGATAAGTGCATTAGTGTAGCAGGGGATTATATAGAGAAATAAATGTATATATTGAGTTTTTCTTATTTTGCACCACGCCTGTTGTATAAGACAAAAAGGGGGATCAACTGCATATTAATGCTCAAGGGTTTGGAGTGGAAAGTTTAACATGAACATCTGGTTGTAATGATCCACATAGTATAGGTTTTAATGTACTCTAAAACTTTATGGTGTTTCTGTCTCCTTGACAATTCTTCACTTAAAATGAAATTTTATACAGTACATGTTTTTATACACTCGTTCTTAAAAGCGTTTCGTGTGTGTCCGAGCGAGCGGTACCTCCGGTATGTCCACCATCCGCCTCTGTTTCTGGTCTCTGTAGTTCCAGTCGAGTACGAGGTATCTCAATCCCTGCAGGCTCAATCCGTCTATAAGTCGAGAGGTCAAAACGGCTACTTCAATATCATCACGGAAATCACTCAATTAAATGTAAAAGCGCTCTTGCGAAATGTCAGGGAGTTTTTAAAGCGTGCGTGTGCGCTGACCTTTCTCTAACAGGGTGTTCAGTCTGCCAGGAGTACCCACGCCGATGTGAGCCACACTTTTACTCAGCAGCTTCACCTGATCCTCGGCTTTGATGTGCTTGGCGAAGAGTTTCAGCACTTTGGCTTCGCCTTTGAATGTAGTCAGCTGCCTTTAAAGGCAACAAGCGAAACAACAAGCAAACGTTAAGACACAACTCGGAACTGGTTTAAATGGTTTAGAGTGGATGGAAAGTTGACTACTGACTTGATGAGTTCGATGGTTCGGAGGGCGGAGCCGCAGACGATGAGCAGGACGACGGAGCGCGTCTGCGTGTGCTGTTTCTGTACTTTAGCCCACTTGGGACAAACTAAAAACAAGAAAGGAAAAGGCATAATTTAATGAGTGAATAATTAACAACTCCTGCTTCTGACAGGGGAAAAAAAGAGAGAGAGCTCTTGAGTTTTCAAGTTCAACTGTGCTATTAAGTGCTTCATCTTTCCGAACACATACTGCGTATTACGCACCTTCTTTGAGGTAGGACGACAAGCTGTGCGTGAGGTCGTTACTCATTAGGAAACATGACTCTGAAATCAAAAGAAGCACACGTAAGCGCTTTTAAACGGTATAGCATGCAGCCGAGCCGGGTTTGCTGAGGTGAACGGGGTGCGACTGACTGACCTGGCAGATTGAGCTCCTCCTGTTCGATAACGGACCGCGTGACGCTGAAATGGCTCTGCACGAGGCTCCTCAGGTCGGCCGGAGAGCCGGGTGCAGGCTCCGATGTCGCCAACACATCTGTGATGGTCTTCTTCTGAAGATAAGAGACGGATCGATGATTACTAGGCATGACTAAACACCACCGGATCGCAGCACACATCCAGAAGCTTTATTATCGTTCTTTAATATAATCGTTATCGTAGACCGGTCCACTAAAAGCACTGCGGAGTGAAATATATAACTCATAGGATGCTGTATTTACAACCAAAGCACCGCCAATTACTGGTAAAATACATCACTGGTGCTTTACAGTCCATGTCTGTGGGTCAGGGTGTGCAGTCGTCAACCGACATAAATAAAAGACCAGTAGACAGGAGGGAAATAAATAAATAAATTTTAAAAAATCACCATCCAGTCCGAAAGTCAGTTTCTGTTTTTACTGTGGTTGAGAAAAATTACTAAATCAATTTGGATTCGAGTCAAATAATTGATTATTGCACATACAGTTGTTGGGGTGTGGAGAGTGAGCGCACGCACACAAAAGCACACACTTCGCTCGAATGAATCACTTTACTGCAAGGATATGAGATTACGGAATACATATTTTAACTCATAGTGGTGGGTCTGTGTGCATGGAGTTCACATGTTCTCCCCGTGCTCGGTGGGTTTCCTCCGGTTTCCTCCCACATATTAGGTTAATTGCTGTTACCAAATTGCCTATAGTGTGTGTGTGTGTGTGTGTGTGTGTGTGTGTGTGTGTGTGTGCGCGTATAGTTTCACAAGCACAGGTTGACTGAAACTGAAAACGGATCACATGACCTGGGATCCTGTGACCAAGACGGCCACAGATTCATGTTTTGGGTGACAGGAGTGTGACCTTCATCTTGTGTAGTCTCTGGGTTGGAAAAGATGTGCGTTCTGAGACACGTTTCTCAGCACGAGTGTACAGAGTGATTATCTGATTTGCCTTCCAGTCGGCTCACACCAGTTTAGACGTCCTCGTCTGATCTCTTTCATCAACAAGGCTGCAGAACTGTCGCTCACTGTTTTTTTTTTCTTTCCCTCATCGATCTGCTTAAACTAAAGAGATGTCTCAGGTTCACCCGAATGTGCCGCAATCACCAAGATCGCATTTTCCACCCGAATGTTTTTGGACTCGTAGCTACAACTGTTTATGTCATGTGATACTAACTGATTGACTGATCACATGACTGAGCAGGTGTACCTAATAAAGTGGTCAGTATTACTGTATTAACCATTCGACGTGTAAAATCAATATGCACAGGCGTTAATATGTCGTAATGCGATATCTTCACTGTAAATGTGGCAGAAGATCAGACTCGACTCTTTGTCTTTTGATATTTACTTAACAAAAGTAAAACATGTTCCGCGTTAAAATGAAAAAACCTTCTGCTCTCCACCATTTCCACAAATCCGAGTCTTGAAGTGAAGCGCTGATCGAGACGTGCCACGGAGTCCTCCTGACTTACAATATCGCTACTCGCTGAGGTTCACTCTTATCTTTTTTTTCCTTTCTATTCTAGCATCTAACAATAGCAGTCTTGACATGTGAACGTCTTCACTCTGCACTCCTACGCTAACGTCACCTACAGTATCCGCGCGCACACACACCCACACACCAGTCTGTACCGCGGGAGACTCTGTTGTTGACGGAGGGTAAAAGCACTTCCACTGGTGCTATTAGTCCCATGTTTTAGGCAGTTCTTTTACAACAGCCTTTCATGAGGAAACTAGTGATGTGTCGTTAGTGAACGAGCTGGCGGTTAAACAGAAACGTGAGGTTGTTTTATTTTTTTCCGATACTCGTTCTCATTCCTGCTCGATAACCTCTTAGATGCTTCCATGGAAACCTCTAATTAACATCCGAGCTGTTCGTTCTGTGTTCAACGCCGAGGTGCGAGTTCGTCTCTTAGATGTACGTTTGAAACAAATACACTGCGGGAAGCGATCGGTAATCAGGAGGAACGCGGATTTGCTCGCAGAACGAGTCACAATAACCTTGAAGGAATGCTCCTGCCTTTTTATATGACCTTGCTGATTTAATTCCGTTTCATAAAACACAACAAGAATGAATGTTATTCAGTTAATTAGACAGAAGAGTAAGGGTTTACAAAACCATTTAATTCAATCGTTGATCAGAATATAACACACTTTGCCTGGTTTAAAAAAAAAATGTAAATAGCAATAAGTGAGCCTCAGGAGTCGACTCCGAGAGTGAGCTGAGTCAAATGATCTGACTAGCTGGAATTCACCTGCAGTTATTTTTTGCTCACAAGTGACTTAACACAACGATTGATTTACTCGAAACGGAACTGAATTTACCGTCTCATGCAGACGTGAAAATCTTGACAGTTAGATTAATTCTGTATTTCAGGAACAGTTGCATACTAATACAACAGCATCGTGAGACTTTGTATTTACCTTTCGTCTTTTCTTGGGCTTTTTGTCCTCTTTTTTCTCCTCTGGATGGGTTTTCTCTTTTGCAACAAAGCATTCTTTCTATAAATAAAATGACACGAAGATAAAACATGTCTACATTAACACCACATATAATGTCACCACATTAACAATCAATTATACACCAGCAAACTGGTGACAGGATCATGGGACCAAGGCTCGTCTAGGCCAGCAGGGACCAAACGCCAGTCCGATCTGATCCAAGGCAAAGTGCGTGTTCCAACAGAACACCAATGGGATGCACCGGACAAACCAGTCTGATCTAACGAGACTCCACCCTGTCCCGGTACCAGACACCACAGCACCCCCCTCCCCAGGGTACACAATACCGAGCTTATATGGGGCAGGGATAGCTCATTGAGGTCACCTGTTTACAATCCGTTTCCCCTTTCGCCATCTTTATTTTCATGAGCTCCATCTTTGATTTCATGATCGATGCTGTTCTAAAGCATGGCTCAGTTGTACGTTCACGAGCTTTTCACGTGTACAGCAGAAAGGGGGGAGGGCTATTTACAGACGGGTCTGAGTATTCATGTGTTAGAAGGTTGTGCGAATCGATGCTCTGTGCACAATTAAATAAGATTTCAACACATTTCATATAATACAAAAATAGAAAATGAATAAGTGGCAGTCAGTGTTGATACAAACCACCAGAAATAAATCAGTATACGGGAAACTTAGTGGAAGATGAAGCGAAAATATGCGTCTGGTTATCTTTAATTATTAATGATGACTCGATTACTGATCGTTTACGAGTCGGTGGCACGGTGGGGGTAGCGGTTAGCACTGTGGCCTCGCACCTCTGGGGTCGGGGTTCGATTCCCCCCTCGGGTCTGTGTGCATGGAGTCTGCATGTTCTCCTTGTGCTCCCTCTACAAGGGCGTTTTGACATTAGGCATGAACGATTTGTACCGAGCACAGGCAGGATCTCTCTAAGAAGTTCTCAAAATGAACTCAGTCCCGGTTTGTCCTCCTTATTGTCTCTCGATCTAGTCAGACACATCTCAACACATCAGGTCTGTTTTACCTGCGCCGTCTTCTTTTTCTTTACTTTGTCTGTCGCCTGTGTTTTAAGCTTCCTCTTCTTTGTTACTTTCTCCTTAGGCTTTTCTGTTTCCTCCGGCGCGTCGTGTGCTTCCTCCTCCGCCGCCGATCCACCTGGCAAAGACAAACTGCTCACTCAGTAAAGCTGTCCGAGGAAAAAAAAAAACATGGCTCCTTTATCAACATGGGAAAGATAAGAGGATAGATGAATGAAATGGAGACAAATGTGTGAAATCAGCCAACAGTGATAAACAGTTGTAGCTACACGTCTAGAAACACTGTGTGTATTGAACCTGAAAGAGAAGCGAGTTTATTTTGCCCCCGTGCACATACATTGGATTTGGATCTGACTGTTTGAAAAGCTCACCAATCTCTGAATCTACAATTAGACACTACGTCTATGCCACCAAACTATCTGGAAGGCATGCCAATAGATACGCGTTTGTTAATTAGTGTTTGCCTAAATGCAATTCAGGGTGTAAAAATAATGAAGGTTACACACAAGGCTGCATAATTTAATAATTAAAAAAACATTGCATCATCATTAACATCATTTTGACACATATTGCTATTTAAACTGCGATATTTGCCTCTTAAACGTACCATTTAGTATTCAGTCGCATTTATCGAGGCTAACGACAAATAACGGCATTAATGAACACACGCAGAGGATGTTTGCTTGTATTTATTTAGCGGTTCTAAATTTCTTTTAAAAAAGCAGCGAATACTTATTATTGACAAAACAAATCCCTGACCATGTGTATATTACCAGTAATAAATCTAAAGTTTTTTGTGATTAGATAATTACTGTGGTCCATATTACCAATTTCGATTTTTTTTATGCAATTAATGGTGCAGCTCAAGTTACACAGAATCCTGTACACATTGTGGAAGATCTTTGACCGTGTTAGACTGGTGTTCCTCTGAAGGCTGGAAACGCTGGCAAGGAAAAACTGCCTGAGACGGCAATAAGAAGAAACCTTGAGAGGAACCAGACTCTACAGGGAAACCCATCCTCATTCGGGTGATAACGGATAGAAGGTATTGATCAGCAGTCATACTGTGTGTTACGAGGCTGGAAGTTCAGTATAACAGGAGATGTGTTTAAGTTTATATGGAGTCCAGTTTTGTTATTGAAGGCAAAACTATTTGTAGGAATTTCAGTACTGAACTGTTGAGTGACTGCATTTAAACTGTTATATTTTAACTATTAAAAGTATTGTTTTGTATTTTTTTTCACTTAGGTGAACAATCAAGAGTTTTTGGTGCAAATCTCTGTCCTCTGATCACAGAAATCGGTCGCTATCGATTATCTATAATTACAGGTGTGTGTGTTATTGGGATCTTTTATTTAAAGTGTTCTATTCATTGTGATGCACTAGTTATTAATTACTACTCAAACACGCATATATTTAAGATCTGAGAAAGTACCATAAACTTAAAACTTTCATTTATTTGATGTCAACATCTGCAACACATACCATTCCCTTTATTATTTCACTGTAGATTATAAAGAAACTGAAACCAATAGAATAGCCAGTGCTTGACTAAAGAGCAAAAAGTTTCCATCTCTTAACTAGCACTAATGGGCTTCCACACACACTAAAATCCTTATCCATAATGCGGCTGTCCTAGTATGCACGCGCTCGTTATAACATGCAGCACATGGAACAAGGCTACGTCAATGAACAACAAATCGAAACTCTGCACGAATGTTTTACATTAACACACACATCAGTCACTTTGTATTTGGTGAGCCAATCATGGCTACTCATTAGTAAGCAGCGAGGGCAGGCGTTTCTTTATAAATATTAGAATTTCTGCATTTCTAAGAGACAGACTTTTCCTCTTATCATCCAGAGTGTGTGCAGCTGTGCTGAATAGTCATGAGAAATACAAGATTTAGCTGCTGCCTTTTCAGATAACTTTTCTTACTCAATTCATCCACGCTGAGTTGGTCTTAACTGGCGAATAAGGTTTGTCGTAAAAAAAAAAATGCATATTTCAAATTATAGACTTATGTATTTTGAGTCATCACAGCCATCGGTTTATGTGATCGGCGAGTTGAGAAACAACCAATCTGTAAAATTAAGTAATCATCGGGCGATACCGATTGGAGCACCCCTAGACAAATGATCTCATTAAAAGGGTGTTTGCTGATATTTATCTATCACTTTGAAAGTATTCATTAAAAAAAAAAAAATCTTTAAATTATTCACAAACTTGACATAAATTCCTGACTATGTGTATATTCAGGAATTTCATTTAGTATCAATAAAGATCTATCTATCTATCTATCTATCAAAGATGGCAACCTTTTGCAATACAAAAAACAAAACAAAAAACACACAGGTCCATCACGGTCCATCACCACACACGGTCCAGGTTAATCACGTTTTTTATGCGATTAATTGTGTAGCGCTACATGGCAGGATGGCCTTTCAGCGAAGAGATTTTAAATGTAATCCTGATTGCCTCTGCCAGAAGGTTACAACTTTTGGCACATTCATGTTTCAACTTCTAGCAGAATAAAGATGATACAATATGTTTCTTTCGAGTGCTCCCGTCGAGGGGTCGCCACAGCAGACAATCTGTGTGAATCAGATTTGGCACGGTTTTACACTGGATGCCCTTTTTGATGCATTTCTCCCATTTGTTCCACGCCTGGGACCAGCACTGCATCCAATGGCTGGGGATTGGGAGCATTCGGTGGGAACTGAACCCGGGTCTTCCACATGGCACTTTCACAAACCTACCACTGAGCCACCAGTGACCTCAGAAGAGACAAAATGGTAAAAAAAAAAAAAAAAAGAAAAAGAAAAAAAAAAGGAGCAAAAACTGAAATAAAAATAAAATAGAAGACGTAAATTAAAGATGTGAGAAGGGAAATATTGGAAGGAATCAAAGACAAGAAAATGAAAGAGATGAAAAAAGCAAGTCAAAAAGAATAAAAGAAAATAAGAGATAAAAATAGGAGCCCTGAGATGAGATAAAAGAGAAGACATAGTATGTGAGAAGAGAAGAGAAAAGAATATTTTAAAAGAGAAGAAAAGAAAAGAGATGTTAGAAGGCTTGAGAAAAGAAAAAAGAGAAGATATGAGAAGTGAAGAGAGGGGAAAAGAAAAGAAATCCACATAAAATGGGTTAATGCGCACAAAATCAAGCTTCTGGCCTCCTGACAGAACCGCTATAGAAAACCTGAGCGATGAAGAGAAAACAAGTCGAGAAGACGAGAAGTGTGAAGGATCTGAAGGATCTCAAGTCAAATTCAACATTTGTCACATACACAGCCATACACAATATGATATGCAGTGAAGTGTTTTAACAACCTAAAAATTTAAAGAAAAATATAGTATTCCAGTTAAAGAATATGAAATAATAATATAATAATAAAAAGAAAACATTCAAATGATGAATATAAAACATGAAATATGAATATAATAATTTAAAGAAATTACAGTATAGAAAATCTGGAAAACATTTGTGTGTAAAATTTACATTATTACTTAACTGCAAAGCCATATTTCCAATGTGACGAATAATTATTAAGCTGTCTGTAACTACAACCACCATTCATCAAGGAAACTTCAATTCCCATGATGCCTTTCGAGAACGCACGTGTAGGTCTGAAAGTAGCATCGTGGTGATATGTTGGTGCGTTTAACCAGCTGTTCTTGTTTAAAAACATCTACGCGTAAATCCGTTATGATGACACAAGTTGCCATAGTGAGAAGCGGAGGGGATAAAGCCTCAATATTTATTTAGTCTTACATTTTATCTCTGAAAAGGGTCTAACTTTACCACTAATATTACCTACTCCTCTACACATCGGACAACCAACATACTTTCTGCCTAGTATAAATAATAAAACATGTAAACACCACCACTTTATATTTATAATCGGCAGAAAGGTATATATTTACAAAAACATACCTAAATCCTCGTCTCGAGCCCACCACTCGTCTCCTAGGTCGTCTCCCATGGCTTCACGGAAATGGGTTTCAATTTCACAACCGCAGTTTCGACATCGCATCGCGAACTGCCAGGCAGTACGAACGCACAATTTCATGCACAAAAATAAATATAACTTAATGTATATGTGCATATTAATGGAAAATATAACTATCAACTATTTAGAAAGAACTTTAACAACAATTTTCATTAAAATAAATGTAACGAATCTACCGATATCACCTTACTAAAGACTGCAATGGCTGGATTTCAAACCCCTTCCTTCTTCCTGTAGAAGTGCTCTACATAAGGTATGACGTACAGCTGTCTGCGCTCTGTGTACTGCATTACACTTTTACAAGGAGTTAATTTGGGCACGGGAAAAAAAAAAAAACTAGTGAGTTTTTCCATACTGAAGAAAGAGTTTGCTCGGGATGTTCAGGGTTGCGCCACTAGGGGGCGCTGACTTCTTTAGCTCTTGCTTAGACAGCTCTTGGTGACAAGGAAATATGGGATTGGGACAGTGAGCAAATAAATACATAAATAAATAAGTTAAATAAATAAAATAAATAAAAAGACGTTTCAGAAGCCTACATTCATATGAGGTTCAAACACACTGAACACCTTCACATCAAAAAGTTCATCAAAACAGACTGAGTAAAAGTCTCTTCAGTCTTTCTCATCCTAGACTTTATAGCAGTATTACTATTTTCATCATCATCATCATCATCTTAGATGTAACATACCTCTCTATAAGGTAATAGGTCATTCTGCACAAATGGTGGAAAGCTCTGTCACTTAGTTTTGCTGATGCCAAAATCAGTGAAATTAACATAACAAATTCAAATCAAATTAAAATTTTATTTGTCACATACACAGTCATACACAGTACGATATGCAGTGAAATGCTTATACGACCGCCAGTGACCTTAAAAATTAAAAAAACAATTAATAAGAAAGAGAAATAAATTGCTGAAACTATAAGAAAGTAGAACAAAATATAAACATTTTCAAAAAAATATATAAGAAATATAAAAGTACAAAAGACAAAATAGCAAATTAAATAGAAATAAAAATGGAAATAAATGGAAATGTCCAGAAACATTGCGTGTATATTTTCAGAAAATATAGTATGTACTTTCATCATGAAATACATTTTCTTACTTTAATGTTCAGTATTTAATTGTAGCATTTTTTTAAAAGGCCAAGTTCAAGGAAATGTCTTGTCACTATAATCAAACATCAAAGTAAAACCATATGCTTTGGTCGAACCAATTTACTTTTTCATGAAATAAATCCAATTTGCACAAAAAAAGAAAATCAATATATTATAAAATAAGTTAAACACTAAAATCATGAAGAAATAATTGATAATATGAATTACATAACAGTCGCCTCAAACTATGCCATTGGACAAATGCAAAAAGTATGTAAGATGTGTATTTGCAATTTATAGCAAAATTTATTTTGCAATTTTATGTGAAGCTTTTAAGTCAGTCATTGGTGTTACCAATTTTATAACTACTACTGTCAATAACTGGACAAAAACTGATTATATCTAATAATTCATTCATTTTGACATAATTAAAACCTATGTAGGTTTTGTAAATAGTTACGATTTTTCTCTAACTTGTCATTGGTGTTACCGTCATTGGTGTTACCAGGAAGAGAAGTACCACCAGTTATTAAATGTATTAAAAAAATAATAATTGTGGATTCATAAAGTTTAAAAGAACATTATTGCTTTTGAAGAAGTTCTAGGTGTGAACGAAGAAATATATTTCAGGAGATTTTTATGACACAAACTCCACCTTTCCTTTAAAGTGACTCTAAAATGATGTCTCTTTGATTACCCTTCTGTGTGAAATATTGTTGTATTATATAATTTTTTTTGCCTTCATTCAGGCTGTTTTTCACATAAAAAAATATGGCATACAGGAACTTATCAAAATGATCTTGCTTGACTGAAGATATCTTCAAAAATATCTGGATCATTCTGTTAGGACGTCAGGGCACTTTAGCTCTGATCTAAAGAACTGTCTCTGAGTGCTCTGGAGAGCTGGTTTCAAGTCTATCATCTCACTAACTGAGGGATGTTTAATTCCCTTCTCCCATCTGTATTCGCCTTTTTCACTCTCCATGCCCAATGACTTATTCATCACTAGCATGAATTAAAAATATTTCGATTTCCCTTTAACTAACAGCACGATGGCGTAACCAGAGCTCATGTTTTTCCCTGATTTCTATGACACACAGTTCACTTCTGTATGCTTTTATAATGAAGCGTAGGTTATTTTTTTTTCCTTCTCCCAAGCAATCATATATCTTGTAGGATCAGATGTATCTCCAGACCCTGTTAACACAGTGAATCAGATGTGTGTAACCCTGGTCATGAACTCTTTAGACCTTATCACCAGGATTCAGATGCTCCTGAAGAGTAGTAATAGGTCAATCAGAGGGGTTAAATTAATGATGGAGCTTAGGTCTGGTGAGATCTGGCTTTAGAGACAACGGATGACAGAAAGGGCAATTAGGATCGATATGATCAGAACTGCCTTGTTTTAAGAGACCCACTCTGAGACTTTTTTGATAAGCTCAAGGCCAATGTGTGATATGTCTTCATTTTGCTCCATAAATTGCCTAACCTTTTTTTTTTTACCCCCCTCCTCGCCTTTGCTCTGTAAGACAGGAAATTGAGGTTTTGGAGTCTCCTGCATTTCAAATGTAACATTTTACACGTGCCCATGTCCCATCAAACCTACCTATTCAGCCATAATTACTTTCATTCTCTCCCATTTCCTTTTTTTTTCCAGTTTTATTCTCCCCACACATCCGTTTCATTTCCTTCTCTTCTCAGAATTATTCATAATAACCTGCCCCTATATACATCGGCACTAAAATAGAATATGCATGTGTTGATATTAGTTATTAGAAACAGCCGCTGGCTGCAGTGTTCTGTGGACAAACAACAGGATTCAAAGGAGAAGAAGTGTGTGCTTTGATTTATACTGAACTTCAGTGTTATTTCCATGCTGAGGTTAAGCTTCTGCTGCCAGCTCAATCAAATCCGTCCAGCTCTGTCACTTCTTTGAGAAGTTGGGCACATGGGAGGGCAACAGGCATGAAATTATACCTCCAGTCTACTGCCTCTAGTTCCTTCTTGCTTAAATTTACTTCTTCACATATGCTTTTTTTTTTCTATTTCTGCAACATAACCCATGTCACATTAGGAAGGTATTTTAGAACACTTAATTGTAGTATCTGCTGCCGGAATAATTTCACATAACATCAGGGTCAGTGGTTTCAGTTCCAGCAGTCTTGAGTTTACAGTGTAGAGAGATTTTTTCTTTTTTCTTCCTTTTTTTTTTTTTAAAAGCCTGCATTGGGGATGTACTATCATCCAGAAGCTTGTGACTAAAGTCCCACTTCATGTTAATTTGTCCTTTTCTTATTACCAAGAATGATAAGAGTTAAATATATATAATAACGTATAAATGTAGAAGGATAAAAGTGTATAAGAAGTGTATAAGAAGCACGAAGACGGAAATCAGTGTAAATGTTTTCTCAAGATGCATACTGGCTTGAACATAAAATTAGAAGCTGTATTAACTAGTAGAGGAAACTCATGGTGGAATGAAGAGGCGAATAAAAATAAAAATCCAATAGATCAGGACAGTCAGCATCTAGAGCGCTGATTTTATTTATTTATTTACTTTTTTTATGTAACGCTGGTTGATGTTTCGAGTAAAGCTTGTTTGCTTTAGCTTAATATTAGACATAGAGGTCAGATCAATGTCCATCAATGGGATGAGAGATAAACTCCTATTTTGTTCCTTTCTATCTGATCCTGATCCTATCTTTCAGCCCTCCGTCGCCCAACAGAAAATCAATATGGTCAAATCAGTCAGCAGGGGAATGGAGGAATAAAAACAGGTACCACATGATCAGATACAGGGAGCCTATGAGAAAGAAGGCTAATATAAGTACAGAAACCGTAGCACGGGTGTGACTGTTAGCCTTCAGTTTCATGCTAATTCGAAACTGTTCTGCTTTAAAGTTGCACAAGGGGTAAAAATTTTTTTTATGAAACTGAAATTGTATTCCAAGGCCTGAATTTGTGTGGTTTCAAGGTTTCAAATTCAATTACATAACTATCGGCAATGTTTCATCCAATTAGCTCTGTGAAACAGTTCACGGTCAGGATGGCCAAGTGCAAAGAAAACCAGACAGAAGAGAAGAATTTTTTTTAAGGTATTGCAGTACTTATTGTGATTTAAGAACATTACAGTGCAACAGGAGTGTGTTATATCTAATGGAGCTATTTGCATAAGTTATACTTTATAAGTATATAAGTTGTGCTTTACAATAAATTGGCCTAGAATCTAGCTATACACCTGGCCAAAAAAGAAAAAAAAAAACCTCACGTGTCTTTGCAAGATTTCATTCAATCACCTGTACAAACCTTTGGAGGTGGGTTTATGATCTGAAGTTTTCAGTTGGTCAGGTCTAGGCTCAGCACAGACAATAAAATGAAGTCAGCTGACGACCTGAATGTACTGATTGACCAGGGTGTTCAGATTTCATTCAATCACCTTTAGCCTTGATTACAGCACACAATGTGGTGGCCAGTTCATGTGTAAAAATGATTCCTCATGCTCCCAGAACCACTTTTTCACAATTTAAGTCCTGGAATATGCCTATTCCAGGAGGAACAAAAAACTCCATAGATGTGATAATCTGGTCATTCAGCACATTCAGGTCATCAACTTATTTTTATTTTATTGTCACGTAAGGTTTCTGAGCCTAGACCTGACACTGCCTCCAGAAGCTTGTACAGTGGCCACTATGCATGATGGGTGCCTCGCTTCATGCACTTCCCTTCTTCCCTGACACGCCCATTCCTCTGAAATAGGATAAATCTGAACTCATCAGACCACAAGTCCAACCTTCATGCTCCCTACAAATTGAAGCCGTTTTTTGATGAGTCTCACTAACAAGTGGCTTTCTTATGGGTACACAGCTATTTAGTCCCAATCCTGTAAGTTCGTCTCATCACATCGTGTGTGTATGGAAAAGCAATGGTTTCTACTGTTTTTTTTGTTTACCATGCAGCTGCACCAAAAGTTTAAGTGATCACATGATAATCTTTTCCCAGCCACATTTCTTCCACAAAGTTGACGGTTAAGCACCAGGTTTTGATAAAGTATTGAAGTGTTCTTAGCACAGTAATTTCAAATCTCCTTAGCTGTTTTCTTTGTTTGATGCTGCCGAATAATTTGACCCTCCTAAAATGGAGACTTCTTTTTTTGTCCACACAATGTACAATTTACACTGTAATACTGCGAACACATTCTCTTCTCTCTCTTTCTTCAAACTTGCTATCGGCATGTATTGGTTGAAAGCCCCTTACAGTCGTGTTTTGTAAATTTGAATTTCAGTGTGAAGAACTGCAATTGAAATGGATTGTGTCACCAAAAACTGAATTTTGAATTTTTTTTTTTACACTTGATTGCTATGAAATTTGATTTCACAACACCATGAAGTACAATTTTTATTAGATTTACAAAATGTCACTTACCAATTCAAATAAAGCAATAATAAATTTAGATTTGTTAATATTACAGTACATTTAGATTGTAGTAGAATATTTCTTATTCCAGAGGGTATATTAAATGAATAGCAAAGAGAAAGAAAGAACGAAAGAACGAAAGAAAGAAAGAAAGAAAGAAAGACAGACAGGACCCAAGTATTTAAATAAGCAACAGGACCCCTTCACACATCGAAAAGTGGAGACTGATCAATGGTGTGTAGAATGTCAGATTCACCTTGACTTCATGGCTACCTGCACATCAACAGATCAAACACTCAACTACATAAAAGCTGATGTTTGCTCAGTTTCAGATGTTAGCACGTGGCATGACATGAAACCAGCTTGAAGCACCTCTTGTATTTCCACTATTTGTCAAGTAGGTACAAATGAACCCATCATATTTAATCAAACAAATTTAACCTTATGTACAATTGTATTACCCTATTATCATTTTCTCTGATTTCAAAATCTTTATACAGTGTTTGCAGTTGAAAACGGATAATTCCTGGAAATATGGAGCTCGTTTGAAGATTTCATTATACAGCATATGTCAGGGCATGACACATATAATTAACATGAATTTTACACGAGGTGCCGTGTAGGTGGACCACAAGATTATTCTAAACACAAAAAAGTCTATGAGCCACGTAAGTTCTGGAACCAAGATTGACCTTTACCAAAGTGACAGAAAGGCCAAAGTGTGAGGAAAGAAAGGATCTGCTTATTATCCAGAACATACTAGCTCATCGGTCAAGCATGGTGGAGGTAGTAGTGTCATGACTTGGGCTTTCGCGGCTGCTTCTGGAACGGGCTGGCTAATTATTTACAGAGAAAAACATCCAATCTAATTGGCAGGAACTTCATCATGCAGCAAGACAATGACCCAAAAAAAAAAAAAAAAACCCCACAGCAATCACAAATGAGGTTTGAGACGTGCCAAATCATTAACCAGACCGTAATCCAATTGATCATGCATTTCAACTAACAGAAGCTGTTTTTATACAAGCCTGGAAAATCATCACAAAAGTAGAATATGAAATTCTGGTGAAAACGCTGGGTCGTTAGCTTGATGCAGTTATTGGAAGAAAGTATCATGCAGAGTAATAAATATCAAGAGTTATTTACTTTAAGATTATCTGTTCTCATACTTTTACTGAAAGCTGTTTATGTAAATATCAGGAAATCAAAGCAGAAATTAGCAAAATTTTCAATACTTTCAGACAGTAATTTTATGATTATGATTTCCTTACACCATCAGGTTTTTAACAGTCAGATTGTACTGTATTTACAGACAGTTGAAAAGTTAATGCCCCCTCTTTTAATTCTATGTGAAAACATAATAAAAACCATGCGATCATAGCATTTAGTGTGAGTGTGTGTATTTAAGTGTGTGCCCTGCAATGGATTGGCACCCCATCTAGGGTGTACACTGCCTCATGCAGTAGGTCTTCTGGGATAGGCTCCAGGCCACCTGTGACCCTGTATACACCATAAAGCGGTATAGATGATGAAATAGGTGAAACTCAGACGAACACCAACATATAACTTTTTTTCACCATGCCATTATGTATTAAACAAAAATGAAGCCAAAAAGGAAAAAAATAATGTGTGCAATACTACTGTAAATATCTCCTTATTGCTTCTAATTATTTAAGAGGGTAACTGCAGGTAGGTGCTGCTAATCATCAGCCCTGTATTAATTGATCATCAGTAGGTGTGCAGACCTCTATAAAAGCAGAAGTTTTGGAAGTTTTGGCAGTTTGCTGTCATTTGGCTGTTTGGAGCATTTGCGACATAAGCAATGGTCTTAGAGAAGCAATTGTTGTACTAACTTTTAAATATGAGTGTACATACTGTATGCTATTGGCTATGTACGTAACTCTGTACTGTTCAGTTGTTATTGTTTGCACAATCAGTGAAATATTTTCTCATTCATTATGTTCTTGAAGTAAACTGAATTGTGTCTCTCCAACCAAATATCTGGCCTCGTTTTAGCCCCCGGCCTGAGACCTGCTCGGGAAACTGTGTTCTGTGTGATGTAGACTTCTGTGTGTATCGCAACATGTGTCTTATTACAAAGCTTTCATTTCAATATGGCTTTTCTTCATAAATCATTTAAACATGCTAAGCAAGATCACAATATTAAATGCATAATATAACGGAATTATTATAGACCTAGGAGGTTGTGTTTTGTTTCTGAGGACCATTATAAATACTGACAATTCTGGCTATTGGCAAATTACCCTGGCTTATAATAATTGCAGTTGACTGCAGGTTTGAAAGCTAGTCTAGCCGTTTTTTTTGTTCATAATAATAATAATAATAATAATAATAATAAAAAGATTTGAAGGCCTACAACCGAAGGCTTTAGTGCTCGGTGCTCAGCGGACCTAGTCATTCAAATTCAAATTCAGTCCCCAAACATTGTGTATCTTTTCAATCCCATTAGCTTTCATTCATTCGCCATATTAGCATCAATATTCAGTGGCTGAAAGATGTGGCCAGGGCTATGGATATCTCGTGAGAGCAGATAACATTCATTCCAGACCTACACATTCTCTTTCATTGCCCTCGTTTGAAACGCTTCCAACAGTCTAATACCTTGTATGTGATAACGCTGGAATTGTGGATATCACATGTTTTGGGAATATGGCACTATTAGCCATTTAAATTCAATATCAGGGCTGTGGGGATTTGAAAAGACCTTTGCAGATTTTAAGGGCATTTGTTTAATGGCTTAATGAGGATTCTGAACTGCCTAACTATAGTAGCGCTTATTAATATATCACAGCGATCCAGGACAATCCTTGTACGAGCACTGAAAATAGTGCAAACAAAACTTGCTTTATAAGAATTCATATAAAAAAAAAGAGAGAAATAGAATATTTTGAGCAATTCTAAAAAATAAATAGAGTATGTCAGAGCTGGCTGGTTAGTAAGTTCTCATTTTAATGCTCGTATCAGGGCTAATATATCCCAGTATGTGTGCTTATTAGAAATGCATGTAAAAAGATACACTCAGGGTGACATGTTTGTGCTGTGGATGCGGATGTGATGCTGTCTCACAGCTCCAGGGTTGGAGGTTTGATCCTGATCCCAAGTTTGCGTGAACTGTTTTCTCTGTGGGTTTCCTGATCAGCATAAAGTTCTTACTAAAAATGCGTGAATGAATGCATACAATCATCATACAACATGTGTAGCTGTTTTTTAAAGTCTGGACCAATTATCTGGTGATTATGAGGGTCATCACCATCATGTTCAAAAGCTAGTACTATCTCCTCTAATTCTATATGTTTTGGGGTGAAAATATAATAAAGAAATTGTCTGATCACCTCAGATGAAAAAAATACTAAGTCCTCCCATGATCTAATCGCTTGTAGGTCCACCTTTAGCACCGATAATGAAAGTAATCATTTCCTTTATGACTATCAGTCTCTCACATCATTGTGGAGGAATTTATGGCCCATTCTTCTTTACAACATTGCTTTAGTTCATTAGGGTTTTTGGGAATTCACCCTTAAGGCCTCGCTACACCATTTCAAATGGGTTGAGGTCTGGGCTTTGATTAGGCTTTGATTCCAAAACCTTGATTCTTTTCTTGTGCAGCCATTCTGATGTAGATTTACTGGTTTCCTTAAGATCATTGTCCTGTTGCATGACCCAATTTTGCACAAGCTTTAGTTGTTGGATATATTGCCTCACATTTGCCTCTAGAAAACTTTGTTATACAGAAGAGTTCATAGTCAACTCAATGATTACAAGGTGCACAGGTCCTGTGGCTACAAAACCATTGCAAATCATCGCCCCCTCGACTGCTGTGCTGAACAGTGGCTATGTTTGGTTTTCCCCAAACAACTCCACATTGGTCTCATCTGTCCATAGGACATTGTTCCAGAAGCCTTGTGCTTAGTTCAGATGCAATTTTAAGAACCTCAGGCATGTACTTTTTTTTTTGACAGTAGAGGTTTTCACCTTCAGTTCAGTTTTCTTCTAATTGTGCTGTCATGGACATTTAACATTCTCAGTGAGACCCATAGGGTCTTAGATGTAGCTCTTAGGACTGAGACGTCCACTCCTGGGAAGATTGGCAACTGTCTTGAATGCTTTTTACTTGTGGACAATCTTTCTCACTGTAGAATGATGAATTGTGTTAACACACACCTGAATTCTCCAGACCAGCAAAACTGCCAAAACTTCTTCTTCTATAGAGGTCTGCACATATTCTGATGATCAATCAAGGGCTGATGATTAGCAGCACCTGGCTGCAACTTACCCTCTTAAATTATGTGGAAGCAGTAGAAGTATTAAAAGTTTTTTTTTTTTGTTAAATAAATTCTAAAATTGTTTAAAAAAAAAAAAAGACAGTAATTATAACCCCAGGCTACATTAATGCAATTATCCCAGCATTTCACTAGTGCTTGGATCCCAAAAAGGTAGAAAATTTCCTCTGGTCACTGGAGCAATGATCAGACTGTCTGCTTCACATCTGAAACTCTGGCCTCCCAGGAACTCCTTTAATGGTCCAAATGTGAAAATGACTTGGAGCAAGGTAAGGACTGTACGGGGGAATGTGGCAATAACCCCCAGTCGAGTTCCTGTAATGTGTACTGTAAGTGGTGTTCATGTGAAATCTGTCGATTATCAAAGATCAGGCGTTCCACTTGCTGAATGTTCACAGGAACGACTGCCAGCCAGGATCTCAGCCAGGATCATCATCCTTCACAGACATTGAATTGGTTTTACCGCCACTCACGAGAAATTTTATCACAAGTCCTGGTTTTACTTTATATGGCTGATTTTATCCAGGTGTCTTTTATATATCTACAGTATATTGCATAACCATCAAACAAGATATCCAGTTGCCAATGACTACCATGGCAGCATGCAGCATATGCCCAGCAAAAACTGAGGTGAAGCATTGGGGGAAGAGCTGCTTTGGAGATGCATGCTGAAACAAACTAATAAACACATCCATCTAAATAAAAAGGGTAACTTCCTCTCATATATCCATCACTCACCCAAGTCATCTGACTAGCATGCTGGTAACAACGTATGAACATGAACATGAGCATATGAACATGCGAAACATCCAGTTTCCCCACTTTGGAAATGACATTACATCCAACCGGCGCATTGCCTCTTGGGGTTATAGTAAAAATAAACTTGTTCTTTCCAAACCTGTATCAATCCCAAATCTCTGAAGTGATATGTAAACATTTTGCTCTGAGCTCTGCCCTTAGCAACATGCTGTCTGTTTATCTTTTTTTTTTTTTTTTTTAATCTAAGAGTGCAGTGTTTGTCAGAAGCACAGACTGTAGATGTGTGAGGAGTAGAATGTGTTTTTCTTTGTACTGGTTTCAACAGCCTTCATGTATGTTTTAATAATAATTTTAAAAAATCATACGTATGAACAAGTACAATCACAATTTGAAAATTCTGTTAAAACGTTCAAGTCAAGAAAAATCTCCCAGAACTAGCCAGAACATTCATATAAGAGAAATAGGTAATAAATTGTGTATATATTATATAAATATTGTTGCTGAGTGGAATATTTTACCCAGCTCTCTGTAAGCATGCAGAGTGACTGAGCACTGTGTCATTTGTCGCTCAGGCTAGCCCACGGCTGTCATGAGTCTTTGGTAGCCGACTGCCAGTTCTGTTTAACGGTGAGGGTTTTAGCATTGACACGGCAAAATATAGCAGTGGTACATGCTAGCATTGTTTAGGACATGTCAGTGAGTCCCAGCTTACATTCCTCAGTCTCAATCTCATTACCACGAATGTTTAGCTTTGGTTTCACTATAACAACAATAATTATGGTTAATAATGGTTTAAGATGAATAAGTGATTAATAGGTAGCACGGTGGCATAGTGGTTAGCACTGTCGCCTTGCACCTCCAGGGTCTGGGTTTGATTCCCGCCTCGGAGTCTGTGTGCATGAAGTTTGCATGCTCTCCCCATGCTTGGTGGGTTTCCTCTGGGTAGTCCGGTTTCCTCCCACAGTCCAAAGACATGCGGAAAATTTCCGGTAGTGTGTAAATGATTGTGTGAGTGTATTGTGTGGTGCATTGGCACCCTGTTCAGGGTGTACCCTGCCTTGTGCCCAAAGTTTCCTGGGATAGGCTCCAGGCTTCCTGGGACCCTGTACTGTATATACAGTACTGTAGGATAAGCAAAACGAAACTAGTGCACTATGTAGAGCGTACAATCACTTGTTCCACACACCGAGTAGTGCCCTTGTTTAGAGCTTAGAGAGGGATTTGGTATACAGAATTGTGAAAAACACTGTTTTAAAAACACTGGTTTTAAGGTAACTGAACCATAGCGTGTGTATGCATGTAAATCGATGGAAATCGATAGAATGGTAATCACTGTTTACCTCCATGGACCCGTAGTTCAACTACAATATAGAGGTCCCTAGATGGATTCATGGAGAAGCGATTAATAAGATGACACTTATCTTCAATCTTGCAGCAGTCAGGTGGTTCACTGCTAGCCGATGGTGTAGCCATGCTAGCCTATAAACTGCTTAGCCAACACTAACGCTGCAGTAGTGAATTTCTGTGCAGATTTTCAAGATCTGGCACTACCGCATTTCACCAAGGAACATCAGTGAAGTCTATAAGATTATACAGATTTTTGCATGACAGACTTCCTAAAACAAATAACGCACACAACACTTTGGAATCGTAACTAAACACTGAAGTTTGTTGGTGGAAAAAGCATTCAGGTAAAATAAAAAAAGCCGAACAGCATCTTATAGAGTTTGCGATTGGAGTCAGAGGTACAACAAGTTCAGTTGTGAGTATGATCCTCCCTGCTGTATTAAAAGTACAAAGTATTTTTGCTTTCCTGCTCTGACACATCGGATGCGCTGTTCACGATCGTGGCGGAGGTTTCCTCTATAGCATCCTCCCATCAGCTTTGCTCACCGTAGACTCATGAAAACTGCCATTCGCAAGTGAAAGATATGCCTTCGGATCCTAAGCTGTCACACAAGTCCGCTTAGTCACTAGATTGAGGATTCTAAGACGTGTCCTTGCACTGATCTCTGTAGAACGCTCAGTCCTAAGGAGAGACACAGCTGTGCTGAAATTTTCACCCGACTCAAAACTGTAGTGCAAAAAAATGAAGTGTTTCGGCTGTGTAAGGTACAATCTTTTATTTCTTTTTTTTTCCTAGGGTTTATTGAAATCCTTTGAACTCGTGTCATATAGTATCACAGCATATTGCAATTTTGTTGGGGAGAGCAGAAAAACAGAAGTGTGTTCTTTTAATACTGCAGGGAGGATCACATTCTCACATCTGAACTTATTGGAACGCCCGACTCCAATCGCAAACTCTTCAAGATGCCGTTATGCTTTCTCCTGCATGATTTTTTTCTCTAAGAAGACTTATTGTTTAGTTACAATAACGAGACAGCATTCCCAAGTGTTGTGTGCATTATTTATTTTAAGAAGACAGTCATGCAAAAATCCAAATCAATTGATAGACTTCACCGATGGTCCTCGTTCTCTGTTGAAGCTGAAGGATTTTCTCTTCAGTGTTCACTGACAGTGTTTATTTTCTCTCTTGTCCAGATTGCTCTTTAGCCCTCTGACCTCATGTTGTATCTGTATTGTTTTTAAAAAAACGCAATGAGCGCACTGGGTGTTACGGCACTTCTTTTCGCTCTCATGCACTTGCTATCTGATCTCTGAGGTATATTTATAGGCCTATACATGGATTCCTTCTAGATACTAATTTGTGAAATTATAGCAAGGCGGCATGTGCTATAACATGTGAGGACACACACACTCGCACACACACACATCTCCATAATATAGACTGTGTGGGAGCTCAAATGATTGCAATTTGCTCCATTTGTGTGGCTATATGGGATTGGTTGACATAGAAGTGTTGATGATGGGGTGTAAGTGTTAGGTTCCGATGGACCCATCCACCCTGACGCCCTGATTATGGGTAATTTAGCCCTGCTGTACTGGCATGGGATCCTACCCACGCTGCCTGAGTATGTGTGTGTGTGTGTATGTGTGTGTGTGTGTGTGTGTAAGAATTAGCTAGTCACTGACTCTCCATCGCCATTACCATGGGGATAATTTGGATAGTAATTCTGCAACTCATAAATACACAAATTGACTTTGGTTTTGGGTGTAACGTCCCCTGAGCGCACCTGCGAGCTGTGTTTACCCTGTCCTCAGATGCAATTACAAAAGATTATATTAGCATTTTGTATATGTCACAGTAGACCTGCACGAAAATAGTGATCATTTATCACTACGCAGCCAAATTAGAAGCAAAATAGTTTAATTGACCTTTACCATTGTATCATTGTAAACCAAAAATACACAATAATTAAGGGTGTCTTTTATATGACAGTTTGCTTAATAGGACTAGGTGTTGCAATCCCCGATGATTCAGCCGTGCGTTTACCTTGAGCAGGGTTGGAGATGTTTTTTTTTGTTGTTGTTGTTTTTTGGGATACAAGGTCCGTGTTCATGATTGTTAAGTCTTTTTTTGTGATACACTGTGGGCTTTGGTGGTTGTCCTGCCGATGAGTAGTGAGTAGTGGTCAATGTTAGGCCCCTCTCAGGCACTTTTTCCTGCCCTGATTGATCTTGAGACCCTTCTCTGATGTTATCTTCGCAGTAAAAATACACTAAATGCAACCGAATGCTAATGATATACAAATACATGCACGCAGAAATACATTCAGTATGGGTGGAAAAAAAAGAAGCAAAGATTAAATGGTGTTTTTGTGACATTTACTCTCCGAGTAGATTGTATTTACTTTCATCAGAGTTAAAGAAATGAGTTGGCTGTATCTCTGGTTAGTAGTTAGTATTTCTAGAAGATGGAATAATTATTGCACGGCTTCACGATTGCTTTAAATCTGCCCCCTATTAATTGAAGCTCTTTCTCGTACACACTTCGCCTGTGTTACGCCAGTACATCTGCTAATCTGTTAATAATTGTCTGTTATTGTACGTTACTGATGCGGTAATGTGTTTTATATGAGACAAATGGGATCTCAGAACTCATTCTAATGGGTAATTCAGACACAATTGTTCATGCCATGCCGGTTTCACTTTGATGTTGGTTTTATGGTGCTTTTGAATACCAGAGTTTTGTTGAATTGGTGACTTTCTCCGCAAGTTTGCTTAAAACACTGGCGACACGTACTTGATGGCAACAAAGTCTGTTTTGGCACTTTTACAGCAAATTGCTCAGATTGAATGTTTGTTCACTGTTTATACTGATTAGCATTGTGACAATTATTAGTCAAAGTAAAAATTCTTAATGAGTTATAGACATGTGACAGATTAGAGGAACATCGTGTTAAAAGTGGTGGTCCACCAGAACAGCTTCATAGCTTTGTGGCATAGTTTCTACAAACCCCTGGATGTATTTTGGAGTCACTCAGTTAAATTTAATGATATTGGGGGTTGTTCTGGTTCAAGCCCTTATTTAGATTGATCTATGATTTGCACATGATTTACATAATTTTCATACGCATCGAACCATTCAGTGAGCTCCCGTGTTCCGTGCATGGGGTTGGAGTCATCTTCGACCAAGACACTCCAGTAAAGAGAAAAACATTCCATCATAGGGTGAACATGATCGGTTAGAATAACTGATGGATTCGTAATCTGGACACTTTTTCATCGAAAACTGTAGTGACTCGCAGTGATTCTTATTTCTCGGGGACATGTGGACGTAAATTCCGTACGGAAAACGTCAGCGCAGTGGCACACAGACGCTGATTTTTCTTTAATCTGTCACCTGTCTGCCACCTGGGTAGAAAAACAGACAGCTAAAAGACATGAATGTGGATTCCATTAAAAATCCACACTGAGTCACTGACGTGCCTCTAATGACATACTACACCCTGTGCACTATGCATACTATACTGTACTACACATTACTCTTATTGAACTAAACTCTATTGTGCTTTGTGTAGTGCATGCCTTGTATGGAATGTTTCAGGTCAATTGCTCCCATTTTGCTTTAAATGGGAAAAATTTATATATGATACACACTACCGTTCAAAAGTTTGGGGTCACTTGCAAATTTCTTTGTTTTTGTTTAGTGATTTATTTTCTACATTCTA